>JAWPHD010022494.1:17500-24935 GCA_037043455.1 Cyrtodaria siliqua | reverse complement strand
CAGTTCTTACACATATATATCCGTTCTTACACTATATATTCCGTTCTTACACATATTATATTCCGTTCTTACACGTATTTATTCCGTTCTTACACATATATATTACGTTCTTACACATATCTATTCCGTTCTTATACATATATATTCCGTTCTTACGCATATATATTCCATTCTTACGCATATATATTGTGTTCTTACGCTATATATTCAGTTCTTACACATATATATTCCGTTCTTACACATATATATTCAGTTCTTACACATATATATTCATTCTTAACTCATATATATTCCGTTCTTACGTATATATATTCAGTTCTTACACATATATATTCCGTTCTTTACATATATATTCCGTTCTTACACATATATATTCCGTTCTTACACATATATATTCTGTTCTTACACATATATATTCGTTCTTACACATATATATTCAGTTCTTACACATATATATTCCGTTCTTACATATATATCCAGTTCTTACACATATATATTCCGTTCTTACGCATATATATTCAGTTCTTACGCATATATATTCAGTTCTTACGCATATATATTCATTTCTTACAATATATGTTAGTTCTTACGCATATATATTAAGTTTTACGCATATATATTCAGTTCTTACGCATATATATTCAGTTCTTACACTTATATATTGAGTTCTTACACATATATATTCAGTTCTTACACATATATATTCACTTCTTACACATATATATTCCGTTCTTACACATATATATTCCGTTCTTACACATATATATTCAGTTCTTACGCATATATATACCGTTCTTACACATATATATTCCGTTTTTACAAATATATATTCCGTTCTTACACTATATATTCCGTTCTTACGCAATATATATTACAGTTCTTACTCATATATATTCCGTTCTTACGCATATATATTCCGTTCTTACGCATATATATATTCAGTTCTTACGCATATATATTCAGTTCTTACGAATATATATTCAGTTCTTACACATATATATTCAGTTCTTACACATATATATTTCGTTCTTACACATATATATTCGTTTTTACACATATATACTACGTTCTTACACGTATATATTCCGTTCTAACACATATATATTCCGTTCTTACAATATATATTCCGTTTTACAGTATTTATTCCGTTCTTACACATATATATTACGTTCTTACACATATCTATTCGTTCTTACACATATATTTTCCGTTCTTACGCATATATATTCGTTCTTACGCATATATATTCCGTTCTTACAATATATATTCCGTTCTTAGCATATATATTTTCAGTTCTTACTCATATATATTCCGTTCTTACGCATATATATTCCGTTCTTACGCATATATATATTCAGTTCTTACGCATATATATTCAGTTCTTACGAATATATATTCAGTTCTTACACATATATATTCAGTTCTTACACATATATATTTCGTTCTTACAAATATATTCCGTTCTTACACATATATATTCGTTCTTACACGTATTTTTTCCGTTCTTACACATATATTTTACGTTCTTGCCATATCTATTCGTTCTTACACATATATATTCCGTTCTTACGCATATATATTCCGTTCTTAAGCATATATATTCTGTTCTTACGCATATATATTCAGTACTTACCATATATATTCCGTTCTTACAATATATATTCAGTTCTTACACATATATATTCATTCTTACACATATATATTCAGTTCTTACGTATATATATTCAGTTCTTACACTATATATTCCGTTTCTTACATATATAATCCCGTTCTTAAACATATATATTCCGTTCTTACAAGTATATATTCCGTTCTTACACATATATATTCCGTTCTTACACTATATATTCAGTTTTACAATATATATTCGTTCTTACACATATATATTCAGTTCTTACACATATATATTCCGTTCTTACGCTTATATTCATTTCTTAGATATATATCAGTTCTTACGCATATATATTCAGATTCTTACGCATATATATTCATTTCTTATATATATATGTTTAGTTCTTACGATATATATAAGTTTTACGAACTATATTCAGTTCACTACGCAATACTATTCAGATCTAACACATACTATATTGAGTACTACACAACATATATTCAGTTCTAACAAAAATATATCACTTCTTACAAATATAATCCGTTCTTACACATATAAATTCCGTTCTACACTATATATCAGTTCTAGAATATATATACCGTTCTTACACTATATATTCCGTTATTACAAATATCATCCGTCTTTCCACAAATATATTCAAGTTCTACGCAACAATATAAACTAACTCAAAAAATATCTCTCTACACAATAAATCCATCCTAACAATATAAAACATAAACTACAACAAATAAAACAATAAACAATTCCTTAATAACTAAATCCAACAAACTAAAACACCACACAATAAACTTACACCTAAATCTAATACCCAATATACATCTATACAACTAACATACCACTATACACAACTATATCCATTAACACTAAATCTTATAAACAAATCCAACATATCCACAAAACTAACAAACTACACTAAAATACTACAATAACCTTAATATCCTTTCTATTTCACAAAACATCTAAACAATCAACAATCACTATTCCAAATCATATCAATCATCTCTTCCAAATCCACCCTTCCACCTACAAAACCCAACCCACTTTCACAAAACATAGTACCCCCCACACTAAAAAAACCCAAACATTCCCCAATACACCACAACCCACATTACAACCATAAAACACACATCCATAATAACCCCACAACTCCCCAAAAATAAAAACATCTACACTACCTTCTATAAATTCACACTACCACATCCACCACCACTCCACACCTCACAACACTACACCCAAACCCAACACCCCACCCACCTCATCCCAACCAAACTACCACAAACTACCACCAACATAACAACACAATTCCACTAATCCAAACACACTAATCCAAACACAATACCCATCCACCATAACTAAAAAATAAACAACCCACAACAACCACTAAAATACACCACACAAAACACAACACAACTAAACAACCAAAACTACAAACAATAAAACTCAACACAAATAAACCCCAAAAAACCTAACCCACAACAACCTAACAACCAACAAACTAAAACAACACAACTAAAACACACACAACCTAAAAACCCACACAACAAACTAACAAACCACAACAAACTAAAACCCCACACAACAACTAAATAACAACAACTAAAACCACACAACAAAACCACACCAACAACTAACTAACAACCACACACAACTAAAACCCACACAAACATAAAACCACAACAACTAAACACTCCAAACAACAAAAATCAACACACACAAACACACAACACCCACTAAAACCCACACAAACAAAAACCTAACACACCTAACAACTAACCTAACACAAACAAAACCACACAAAACCACAACCAAACAACCACAACACACAACAATAACAACCACAAAACAAAACCCTAACAACCAAAACCCTACACAACAATAAAACCCACACCAAAAATACCTAAACCAACAAAAACTCAACACAACCCACACAACTAAAACCCACACAAACAAACCTACTACACAAACAAAACCCTACAACAACTAAAAACCCACCCACAACACATACACTACCACAAAAACAAACTACTAAACAAATAACACAACTAAACACCACTAACAATCCCACAACTACACCATAACCAAAAAAATATATACATCCTATAACTACATCTATAAACACAAATACACAACTATACTCCTTCACAAACATATACCTATCGACAACTATAACAATACACAATATACTCCATCAACAAAATATACCTCACTTCCAACAATATACTCCTTCAACTAATAAACTCTTTAAACCATCTTCCAAACATACACAATATACCTCCTTCAACACATATATCCTCCATCCAAACACTATACCTACTATCAACACTATATACTCCCTAATCACACATATACCTCCTTACAACTATACTCTTCAAACACATATACCCTCCTTCAAATACTTTACTCCATCAACAATATACTCCCATCCAACAACATAACCTCCATGACACACACATATACTCCATCACAACATCTACTCCCATCACAACAATCTACCTACATCCAAACAATATACTCCTTCTCAACAACATATACTCTTAACATATATACTAACAATCTACTCTCCTTCACACACTATACTCCTACAAACAATCTTACTCCTCTACAACACTTATACCTCCTTACACAAACATAACCCTCCTTCACAACAATATATACCTCCTACATCCTAACATCTACTCAATACAAAACAATATACCTCCTATCAAACACATATACCTCCATTAAACATAGTAATCCTTCACTAAACAATATATCCTCTCAAAGCATCTTACCTCACTTGAAACACTACTATACAGTCTCACAGAAAATAATACAGTAACGACTAACATATAATGAGTACACAGACTTACTACATGAACTAACCGAATAACATACAAATCATACTGAATAATTTACCTAACTGAATGCTATATTCAGCTCCAACAACCTCTAGTAACAATATCAACTCCAATACACAACCAATCAAATACAAATACAAATTAAATAACTAATATATACTAATATTTATCATATTAATAAATGTATACTAATATACATATTATATAATTGAGTAATATTATTAAGCTATTTGATGAATCAATAAGCCCTTCAGATTCATTTAATTAGTAGGATGAATATTTAGCGCGAAACCGACGTCGACGTGAAGAGTACATACACAACAATAAGGGCATTATCTGCAGATTGTATTACACTTCCGAACCACGATAACAACAATAGTGGTGAGTAGACCATATTGAATAATATTAATCACATTTTATGCATCAAAGGTAGTAACAAAACTCGTATTTTTGTGTTGACACTATAGGAAGGATTCCGTTATTTTTATTTGAAAGTAGTTCACTATTTCAATTTCGCGGCTCTAGCAAGCACGAGCAAAAGTTCCGTGCAATATCAATGAGTGCAATATCGTAGAATATTGCACGCATAGCTCAATGCAAACTAAACGGGACATATGAAAGTATACAATAAGCACGGAATATATATGTGTAAGAACGGAATATATATGTGTAAGAACGGAATATATATGTGTAAGAACTGAATATATAATGCGAAAGAACGGAATATATAAGTGTAAGACAGGCATATATATGTGTTAAGACGATATATACGTGTAAGACGTAGTATATATGTGTAAAAACCGGAATATATATGTGTAAGAACGAAATATATATGTGTAAGAACTGAATATATATGTGTTAGAACTGAATATCTATTCGTAAGAACTGAATATATATGCGTAAGAACGAATATCTATATGCGTAAGAACGGAATATATATGCGTAAGAACGAATATATATGAGTAAGAACTGATAATATATATGCGTAAGAACGGAATATATATGTGAAAGAACGGAATATATATTTGTAAAAACGGAATATATATGTGTAAGAACGGTATATATATGCGTAAGAACTGAATATATATGTGTAAGAACGGAATATATATGTGTAAGAACGGAATATATATGTGTAAGAAGTGAATATATATTGTAAGAACTGAATATATATGTGTAAGAACTCAATATATATGTGTAAGAACTGAATATATATGCGTAAGAACTGAATATATATGCGTAAAACTTAATATATATGCGTAAGAACTAAACATATATATATAAGAAATGAATATATATGCGTAAGAACTGAATATATATGCGTAAGAACTGAATATATATGCGTAAGAACTGAATATATATGCGTAAGAACGGAATATATATGTGTAAGAAACTGAATATATATGTGTAAGAACGGAATATATATGTGTAAGAACTGAATATATATGTGTAAGAACGGAATATATATGTGTAAGAACGGAATATATACTTGTAAGAACGGAATATATATGTTTAAGAACGGAATATATATGTAAAAGAACGGAATATATATGTGTAAGAACTGAATATATATACGTAAGAACTGAATATATATGTGTAAGAAGTGAATATATATGTGTAAGAACTGAATATATATGTGTAAGAACGGAATATATATGTGTAAGTACTGAATATATATGCGTAAGAACAGAATATATATGCTTAAGAACGGAATATATATGCGTAAGAACGGAATATATATGTGTAAGAACGGAATAGATATGTGCAAGAACGTAAAATATATGTGTAAGAACGGAAAAAATACGTGTAAGAACGGAATATATATGTGTAAGAACGGAATATATATGTGTAAGAAACGAAATATATATGTGTAAGAACTGAATATATATGTGTAAGAACTGAATACTATATTCGTAAGAACTGAATATATATGCGTAAGAACTGAATATATATATGCGTAAGAACGGAATATATATGCGTAAGAACGGAATATATATGAGTAAGAACTGAAAATATATATGCGTAAGAACGGAATATATATGTGTAAGAACGGAATATATATGCGTAAGAACGGAATATATATGCGTAAGAACGGAAAATATATGTGTAAGAACGGAATAGATATGTGTAAGAACGTAATATATATGTGTAAGAACGGAATAAATACGTGTAAGAACGGAATATATATGTGTAAGAACGGAATATATATGTGTTAGAACGGAATATATACGTGTAAGAACGTAGTATATATGTGTAAAAACGGAATATATATGTGTAAGAACGAAATATATATGTGTAAGAACTGAATATATATGTGTAAGAACTGAATATATATTCGTAAGAACTGAATATATATGCGTAAGAACTGAATATATATATGCGTAAGAACGGAATATATATGCGTAAGAACGGAATATATATGAGTAAGAACTGTAAATATATATGCGTAAGAACGGAATATATATGTGTAAGAACGGAATATATATTTGTAAAAACGGAATATATATGTGTAAGAACGGTATATATATGCGTAAGAACTGAATATATATGTGTAAGAACGGAATATATATGTGTAAGAACGGAATATATATGTGTAAGAAGTGAATATATATGTGTAAGAACTGAATATATATGTGTAAGAACTCAATATATAAGTGTAAGAACTGAATATATATGCGTAAGAACTGAATATATATGCGTAAAACTTAATATATATGCGTAAGAACTGAACATATATGTGTAAGAAATGAATATATATGCGTAAGAACTGAATATATATGCGTAAGAACTGAATATATATGCGTAAGAACGGAATATATATGTGTAAGAACTGGATATATATGTGTAAGAACGGAATATATATGTGTAAGAACTGAATATATATGTGTAAGAACGGAATATATATGTGTAAGAACAGAATATATATGTGTAAGAACGGAATATATATGTGTAAGAACGGAATATATAT
>JAWPHD010022493.1:0-24938 GCA_037043455.1 Cyrtodaria siliqua | reverse complement strand
CTTCTTTATTATATTTAATGGCATGTTATTTTCTCTTTTCCATCCAGTGATCAATCCTGTAATGGGGTGGCACTTTGGGCAGAGTTTGACTTTGGAGACGGCCATGTGATTTCAACAGGACCCAAGCAGCCAGTCAGAATTGGAGAAAAACTAGACTGGGACTTCTATACCAGACAGGGGGTGCACTTGTTCTACAATAAAAGCAAGACTGGTCTCAGTTCTTGTGATGATAAAGAATCAGTTATTGATGTACGAGTAAAAAGCCAGCCAGAGAATGGCGATTTAACATTCAAATTTCTGCCTAAATGGGCATGATGATTTGGAATTAGTTTTAATATAGGTTTTTTAAATTGAATAGTAAGTTTTAATATAGGATTTGTTGTCACATTCAGTTTTAAATGTTTTAATCCTAATAATAATGCAGGACCTTTATAAATGATGAAATTTTGTGTTGTTTTAATCCAGGAATTTTACTGCATGCCACAGTGGTGTTAACTGAACTATTAATAGATGCATCAACTTCAAAATTTGAGGCATGTTTACATTTAATTAGTTACCATACACATGTAGACTGTTTTTGGGTAGGATTGCAAATTTATTCAAAATCGGGTCTATGGAATGGTAATGCCTGTCCATCCAACAATATTTGCATTTAGCTCCATTGATGGAAAACTAAGAATGCTATCCTACTGAATGCTGAAAACAGTGCTTGACCTCGTTAAAAATTACTATAAACCCTTGATTTTGTCAAGATGAAGATCGCTTGAAACATGTATGTTGGACATGTCACTTTAGGCGAGACATCATGTTGCATGCAACTCTTGTTTAAATTGAAAAGTAAATTTTAATATAGGATTTGAAAATAAATGAATCAACTTTAAAACCCATGTGTATGAAACCACAATTCTTTAACACAATGAACTAATTAAAAAATAAAACATTGTGATTTATGTTTGCTTAATGAGTGATTTATGATGTACAAGCATACTTGTATTATTTATTTAAAACGACTGGTTTCATAACACAGGTGGTCTTTTAATACAGGTCACTGGATTGCATTTAATTTAAAACAATACAATTGGTAAATGAAATAGTGGTCCCTTGAAGCAGTTGGTCTCTTAAAAGAGATGGTATCTTTAGCAGGGTAGGTTAAAATGTTTAGGTTAAAGTATCTTGCATGTCTATCTTCTCAACTGATTGTTCCGAAACTTTACAGGATACTGGCCTATGATGTCAAGAAAAAAACTGAAAGAATTACCAAAATGACATGAAAAATAAAGGAGATATGACCTATTGAAAATTTGCAAAGAAACATAAACGGAGGTGGCCATCTTTGAATGAGGACATCATCGCGCCTTTTTACCATATAAGGCATATTGACAAAATATACTTTAAAGCAAAGAAAATCACTGCAAATGAAAAATAAGCATACAATGTATACATTTTACATTTGCATATTTATTTTTAATCTATTTGCTGTGATTTTCCTTGCTTTAAAAGATACTAAGTGTCAATATTGCATATTAAAATGGTAAAAAGGCGCGATGATGACATCGTTCCAAGATGGCCGCCTCCATCTATTCTTCTTAGCAAATTTTCAACAGGTCATATCTCCTTTATTTTTCATGGTATTTTGATAAATTATTTCAGCTTTTTTGAAGCTTTTCAGAGCCCTTGTAACTAAATGTTGTTTGAAAATAGTGCATCAATCCCTTTTAATAATTACAAGTCAATAAAGACGACATTTCACAGAGAAAACTGAAATATGTCAAATGCTATACATCGTAAGCAGGTGTCTAGCATGATGGGACGAAGCAGTGCAACAATTTCCTCAATTTGTTGAATTTCTTCAAATTTGTTGAAGAAAACAAAAAAATATCTGAATATTTAACTGTATAATCTGATATAAGAAATAAATTAAACAATGCTGGCCAAGCACAGGCATGAGAGATGGAACATTAAAAACATGAATAGATGGACAAAGTGTGAACTAGGAACATACCTTCTGGCACAGACCTATTGCTTGGGGTGCATGTTTCAGCAAAAGGGTTTTCAACATTTACATGAAAATTTTGGCAATACTTGCATGATATATCTTTGAATCTAGAATTTTCAATGGTAATTCAAATATTTTGGTATTCAAAAATCGCCTGAGGAATAACTTGAGGAATAACTTGATTATTTAACAGGCAAAACTTAAGTGATATTGTTTATCACTAAAATGCCTGTTTCTCTGATATATAACTAATTTAGGTAGATCTGCTTGTAAAATTGTGTCTGAAAAGACAAACAAAAGTGCTTTTGCAGAAACAAGCACTCTAAGTAGCTGGCGTTGTATATCCTTCATTTTGACATACAGATTCTGCCCGTAAATAGTCGTTTGTGCGTTTAAATACATGTATTTTGATTTGTTACTTGTTTATGTGCAATAAAATAAAACAAAATATATAAATCCTGTTTGTCATAAATTTTAACCATGATCTTGTTATGCATCCACCACTGAATGGTGAGGGGGCATATAGCCATGTCCGTCCACCTGTACGTCGGTCTGTCCGTCACGAAAACTTTGTTTATCTCCTCCCAAAGTTTTCATCTGATTGTTTTGAAACTTTACAGGATGTCAAGACGTGCATATTGAATCGCATCAAACTTTACCTTTTTTCGTTAAATTATAGGTTAAAATATTTAGGTTAAAGTATCTTGCATGTCTATCTTCTCAACTGATTGTTCAGGATACTGGCCTATGATGTCAAGATGTTCATGTCGATGTGGCATCATAATCAACCATGTATTACCGGAATTATGGCCCTTTTTTCGTTAAGTTGTAGGTAAAAAATATAGATTGGTTTTGTGAATCTATTTCCTCCCACAGTTTTCAGCTGATTGTTTTGAAACTTTACAGAATACTTACCTATGATGTCAAGGTGTTCATGTCGATTTGGCATCAAAATCAACATTGTATTACCGAAATTATGGCCCTTTTTCCGTTAAATTGTGGGTAAAAAAATTAGGTTAGAGCCTTGTGAATCTATCTCCTCCCACAGTTTTCAGCTGATTGTTTTGAAACTTTACAGGATGCTTACCTATGATGTCAAGATGTCCATATTGAATCGCGTCAAAATCAACCTTGTATTACCAGAGTTATGGCCTTTTTTTGTTAAATTATATGTTAAGGTATCTTGTGTGTTTAGTCTACCACAGTTTCCAGCCGATTGTTTTGAATTTGAATTGAATTGAATGTTGTTTAACGGCTCATCAACACAGTATATGTCATTTAGAGCCGCCCAGAGAGAGAGGGGAAGGGTGCATAGGAATTCGGGAACTTGCACTACTCTTATTATCGAATAGATTCCTATGGTTCTTTAACGTGCTCGGAGGATAGACCGATACATGGGACCGCCCGGTTTACGTCCCAATCCGACAGACAGGGCTAAGGGAAAGTTTACAGAATGATTACCTATGATGTTATGATGTACATATCAATGATAGCGTCAAAAGTGACTGTTTATTACCTAAGTTATGGCTTTTTCTTTGCTTTTTCTTTTCTTTTTTTTATCAATTTTTACATTTTCCACTGATAGTTTTCGATGGGTGCATCGGTGTCCCATGGTCACATTTCTAGTTGTATATATTAGTCATTTGCTTAATGAAGCTGAGTAATACACCTGTTTTATTTAAATTGTTGGGGCGAAAAAAGTAGACAATATGAGACTTATATATTAAGCCTGGCTATTTTAAATAGAGCAATAACAACTGTTGAAGACTTAAGTAGTAAACAGTTTTTATCAATTTTGATTTATTTCACTAAAATCTTGGACGAGTTTGACAAAAACAGAAAACAAGGTAGCATCTTAAATATTTGATCAGGAACATGTAATAGTTGATGCAGTGTTGTTGCCTTTGATTCTTGCTATGAGCCCATTCTTTACCGTATGTTACAGAGTTATGGTCCTTGAATATTTCAAAATAAGTGAATGCTAGTTTGTTTACGTAAAAAATAAACAAATTTATTGGATTTTGATTTTTTCTGTTGGGAAAGTAGGTCTTGAGACAGGTTCTAAAGCAATAGTCTTTTTGGGGAAATAGGTAGATTTGGGAGTTTCATAACACCCTTGGTGTTTAACAAGATTCACGTTGAGACTTCCAAGATGATTGCCTCTTGTTTAAACAGGCTGATACTGGAAAATCTTATTGGTACTTCTTCTAAACCTTTCATGCCATATTCATGTTCTTCTAAACCGTTCATGCCATATTCATGTTCTTCTAAACCTTTCATGACATATTCATGTTCTTCTAAACCGTTCATGCCATATTCATGTTCTTCTAAACATTTCATGACATATTCATATTCTTCTAAACCTTTCATGCTATAGTCATGTTCTTCTAAACTTGTCATGCCATAGTCATGTTCTTATAAACCTTTCATGCTATAGTCATGTTCTTCTAAACCTTTCATGCCATATTCATGTTTTTCTAAACCTTTCATTCCATAGTCATGTTCTTCTAAACCTTTCATGCTATAGTCATGTTCTTCTAAACCTTTCATGCTATAGTCATGTTCTTCTAAACCTTTCATGCCATAGCCATGTTCTTCTAAACCTTTCATGCTATAGTCATGTTCTTCTAAACTTGTCATGTCATAGTCATGTTCTTCTAAACCTTTCATGCCATATTCATGTTCTTCTAAACCTTTCAATCCATAGTCATGTTCTTCTAAACCTTTCATGCTATAGTCATGTTCTTCTAAACCTTTCATGCCATAGTCATGTTCTTCTAAACCTTTCATGCTATAGTCATGTTCTTCTTATCTTGTCATGCCATAGTCATGTTCTTCTAAACCTTTCATGCTATAGTCATGTTCTTCTAAACCTTTCATCCATAGTCATGTTCTTCTAAACCTTTCATGCTATAGTCATGTTCTTCTAAACTTGTCATGCCATAGTCATGTTCTTCTAAACCTTTCATGCTATAGTCATGTTCTTCTAAACCTTTCATGCCATATTCATGTTCTTCTAAACCTTTCATTCCATAGTCATGTTCTTCTAAACCTTTCATGCTATAGTCATGTTCTTCTAAACCTTTCATGCTATAGTCATGTTCTTCTAAACCTTTCATGCCATAGCCATGTTCTTCTAAACCTTTCATGCTATAGTCATGTTCTTCTAAACTTGTCATGTCATAGTCATGTTCTTCTAAACCTTTCATGCCATATTCATGTTCTTCTAAACCTTTCAATCTATAGTCATGTTCTTCTAAACCTTTCATGCTATAGTCATGTTCTTCTAAACCTTTCATGCCATAGTCATGTTCTTCTAAACCTTTCATGCTATAGTCATGTTCTTCTAATCTTGTCATGCCATAGTCATGTTCTTCTAAACCTTTCATGCTATAGTCATGTTCTTCTAAACCTTTCATGCCATAGTCATGTTCTTCTAAACCTTTCATGCTATAGTCATGTTCTTCTAAACCTTTCATGCCATAGTCATGTTCTTCTAAACCTTTCATGCTATAGTCATGTTCTTCTAAACCTTTCATGCCATAGTCATGTTCTTCTAAACCTTTCATGCTATAGTCATGTTCTTCTAAACTTTTTATGTCATATTCATGTTCTTCTTAACATTTTATGCCATATTCATGTTCTTCTAAACCTTTCATGTCATATTCATGTTCTTCTAAACCTTTCATGCTATAGTCATGTTCTTCTAAACCTTACATGCTATAGTCATGTTCTTCTAGACCTTTCATGCCATATTCATGTTCTTCTAAACCTTTCATGTCATATGTTCTTTTAAACCTTTCATGCCATAGTCATGTTCTTCTAAACCTTTCATGCTATAGTCCTGTTCTTCTAAACCTTTCATGCCATATTCATGTTATTGTAAACCTTTAATGCCACATCCATGTACTTCAACACCTTCCATGTCATATTCATGTTCTTCTAAACCTTGCATGACATATGCATGTTCTTCCAAACCTTTCATGCCATATTAATGTTCTTTTAAACCTTTCATGCCATATGCATGTGCTTTAACACCTTCCATGTCATATTCATGGTTTTCTAAACCTTTCATGACATATTCATGTTTTCCTAAACCTTTCGTGCAATAGTGATGTTCTTCTAAACCTTTCATGCCATATTCATGTTCTTCTAAACCTTTCATGACATATTCATGTTTTTTTCTAAACCTTTCATGCCATAGTCATGTTCTTCTAAACTTTGCATGCCATATTCATGTTCTTCTAAACCTTTCATGCCATATACATGTTCTTCTAAACTTTTCATGCCATATTCATGTTCTTCTAAACATTTCATGCCATATTCATGTTCTTCTAAACCTTTTTTGCCATAGTCATGTTCTTCTAAACCTTCCATGCCATATTCATGTTCTTCTAAACCTTTCATGATATATTCATGTTTTTTCTAAACCTTTCATGCCATAGTCATGTTCTTCTAAACGTTACATGCCATATTCAGGTTCTTCTAAACCTTTCATGCCAATAGTCATGTTCTTCTAAACCTTTCGTGATATATTCATGTTCTTCTAAACCTTGCATGCTTTATTCATGTTCTTCCTAAACCTTTCATGCTATAGTCATGTTCTTCTGAACATTTCATGCTATAGTCATGTTCTTCTAAACCTTTCATGCATAGTCATGTTCTTCTAAACCTTTCATGCCATAGTCATGTTATTCTAAACTTGTCATGCCATAGTCATGTTCTTCTAAACCTTTCATGCTATAGTCATGTTCTTCTAAACCTTTCATGCCATAGTCATGTTCTTCTAAACCTTTCATGCCATAGTCATGTTCTTCTAAACCTTTCATGCTATAGTCATGTTTTTCTAAACTTGTCATGCCACAGTCATGTTCTTCTAAACCTTTCATGCTATAGTCATGTTCTTCTAAACTTTTTATGTCATATTCATGTTCTTCTAAACATTTTATGCCATATTCATGTTCTTCTAAACCTTTCATGTCATATTCATGTTCTTCTAAACCTTTCATGCTATAGTCATGTTCATCTAAACCGTTCATGCTATAGTCATGTTCTTCTAGACCTTTCATGCCATATTCATGTTCTTCTAAACCTTTCATGTCATATGTTCTTTTAAACCTTACATGCCATATTCATGTTCTTCTTACCTTTCTTGCCATAGTCATGTTCTTCTAAACCTTCCATGCCATATTCATGTTCTTATAAACCTTTCATGACATATTCATGTTTTATCGAAACCTTTCATGCCATAGTCATGTTCTTCTAAACCTTTCATGATATATTAATGTTTTTTCTAAACCTTTCATGCTATATTCATGTTATTCTAAACCTTGCATGCCATATTCATGTTCTTCTAAACCTTTCATGCCATATACATGTTCTTCTAAACTTTTTCATGCCATATTCATGTTCTTCTAAACCTTTCTTGCCATAGTCATGTTCTTCTAAACCTTCCATGCCATATTCATGTTCTTATAAACCTTTCATGACATATTCATGTTTTTTCTAAACCTTTCATGCCATAGTCATGTTCTTCTAAACGTTACATGCCATATTCTTGTTCTTCTAAACCTTTCATGCCAATAGTCACGTTCTTCTAAACCTTTCATGCCATATTCATGTTCTTCTAAACCTTGCATGCCATAGTCATGTTCCTCTAAACCTTTCCTGTCATATTCATGTTCTTCTAAACCTTTCATGCTATAGTCATGTTCATCTAAACCGTTCATGCTATAGTCATGTTCTTCTAGACCTTTCATGCCATATTCATGTTCTTCTAAACCTTTCATGTCATATGTTCTTTTAAACCTTACATGCCATATTCATGTTCTTCTTACCTTTCTTGCCATAGTCATGTTCTTCTAAACCTTCCATGCCATATTCATGTTCTTATAAACCTTTCATGACATATTCATGTTTTATCGAAACCTTTCATGCCATAGTCATGTTCTTCTAAACCTTTCATGATATATTAATGTTTTTTCTAAACATTTCATGCTATATTCATGTTATTCTAAACCTTGCATGCCATATTCATGTTCTTCTAAACCTTTCATGCCATATACATGTTCTTCTAAACTTTTTCATGCCATATTCATGTTCTTCTAAACCTTTCTTGCCATAGTCATGTTCTTCTAAACCTTCCATGCCATATTCATGTTCTTATAAACCTTTCATGACATATTCATGTTTTTTCTAAACCTTTCATGCCATAGTCATGTTCTTCTAAACGTTACATGCCATATTCTTGTTCTTCTAAACCTTTCATGCCAATAGTCACGTTCTTCTAAACCTTTCATGCCATATTCATGTTCTTCTAAACCTTGCATGCCATAGTCATGTTCCTCTAAACCGTGCATGCCTTATTCATGTTCTTCTAAACCTTTCATGCCATATTAATGTTCTTTTAAACCTTTCATGCCATATGCATGTACTTCAACACCTTCCATGTCATATTCATGGTTTTCTAAACCTTTCATGACATATTCATGTTTTCCTAAACCTTTCGTGCAATAGTGATGTTCTTCTAAACCTTTCATGCCATATTCATGTTCTTCTAAACCTTTCATGACATATTCATGTTTTTTTCTAAACCTTTCATGCCATAGTCATGTTCTTCTAAACCTTGCATGCCATATTCATGTTCTTCTAAACCTTTCATCCATATACATGTTCTTCTAAACTTTTCATGCCGTATTCATGTTCTTCTAAACATTTCATGCCATATTCATGTTCTTCTAAACCTTTTTTGCCTTAGTCATGTTCTTCTAAACCTTCCATGCCATATTCATGTTCTTCTAAACCTTTCATGATATATTCATGTTTTTTCTAAACCTTTCAAGCCATAGTCATGTTCTTCTAAACGTTACATGCCATATTCAGGTTCTTCTAAACCTTTCATGCCAATAGTCATGTTCTTCTAAACCTTTCGTGATATATTCATGTTCTTCTAAACCTTGCATGCTTTATTCATGTTCTTCCTAAACCTTTCATGCTATAGTCATGTTCTTCTAAACATTTCATGCTATAGTCATGTTCTTCTAAACCTTTCATGCATAGTCATGTTCTTCTAAACCTTTCATGCTATAGTCATGTTCTTTTAAACTTGTCATGCCATAGTCATGTTCTTCTAAACCTTTCATGCTAAATTCATGTTCTTCTAAACCTTTCATGCCATATTCATGTTCTTCTAAACCTTTCATGCCATAGTCATGTTCTTCTAAACCTTTCATGCTATAGTCATGTTCTTCTAAACTTGTCATGCCATAGTCATGTTCTTCTAAACCTTTCATGCTATAGTCATGTTCTTCTAAACTTTTTATGTCATATTCATGTTCTTCTAAACATTTTATGCCATATTCATGTTCTTCTAAACCTTTCATGTCATATTCATGTTCTTCTAAACCTTTCATGCTATAGTCATGTTCTTCTAAACCTTTCATGCTATAGTCATGTTCTTCTAGACCTTTCATGCCATATTCATGTTCTTCTTCACCTTTCTTGCCATAGTCATGTTCTTCTAAACCTTCCATGCCATATTCATGTTCTTATAAACCTTTCATGACATATTCATGTTTTATCGAAACCTTTCATGCCATAGTCATGTTCTTCTAAACCTTTCATGATATATTCATGTTTTTTCTAAATCTTTCATGCTATATTCATGTTATTCTAAACCTTGCATGCCATATTCATGTTCTTCTAAACCTTTCATGCCATATACATGTTCTTCTAAACTTTTCATGCCATATTCATGTTCTTCTTAACCTTTCTTGCCATAGTCATGATCTTCTAAACCTTCCATGCCATATTCATGTTCTTATAAACCTTTCATGACATATACATGTTTTTTCTAAACCTTTCATGCCATAGTCATGTTCTTCTAAACGTTACATGCCATAGTCTTGTTCTTCTTAACCTTTCATGCCAATAGTCACGTTCTTCTAAACCTTTCATGCCATATTCATGTTCTTCTAAACCTTGCATGCCATAGTCATGTTTCTCTAAACCTTGCATGCCTTATTCATGTTCTTCTAAACCTTTCATGACATATTCATGTTTTTTCTAAACCTTTCATGCCATAGTCATGTTCTTCTAAACGTTACTTGCCATATTCATGTTCTTCTAAGCCTTTCATGCCAATAGTCATGTTCTTCTAAACCTTGCATGCCTTATGCATGTTTTTCTAAACCTTTCATGAAATATTCATGTTTTTTCTAAACCTTTAATGCCATAGTCATGTTCTTCTAAACGTAACCTGCCTTATTCATGTTCATCTAAACCTTTCATGACATATTCATGATCTTTTAAACCTTTCATGACATATTCATGTTCTTCTAAACCTTTCATGACATATTCCTATTCTTCTAAACATTGCATGCCATAGTCATGTTCTTCTAAACCTTGCATGCCTTATTCATGTTCTTCTTAACCTTTCATGACATATTCATGTTCTTCTAAACCTTGCATGCCATAGTCATGTTCTTCTAAACCTTGCATGCTTTATTCATGTTCTTCTAAACCTTTCATGACATATTCATGTTTTTTCTAAACCTTTCATGACATATTCATGTTTTTTCTAAACCTTTCATGCCATAGTCATGTACTTCTAAACGTTACATGCCGTATTCATGTTCTTCTAACCCTTTCATGACATATTCATGAAATATTCATGTTTTTTCTAAACCTTTCATGCCATAGTCATGTACTTCTAAACGTTACATGCCGTATTCATGTTCTTCTAACCCTTTCATGACATATTCATGACATATTCATGTTTTTTCTAAACCGTTCATGCCATAGTCATGTTCTTCTAAACGTTACATGCCATTTTCATGTTTTTCTAAACCTTTCATGCCATATTCATGTTCTTCTAAACCTTCCATGCCATATTCATGTTCTTCTAAACCTTTCTTGCCATAGTCATGTTCTTCTAAACCTTACATGCCATATTTATGTTCTTCTAAACCTTTCATGACATATTCATGTTTTTTCTAAACCTTTCATACCATAGTCATGTTCTTCTAAACGTTACATGCCATATTCATGTTCTTCTAAACCTTTCATGCCAATAGTCATGTTCTTCTAAACTTTTCATGCCACAGTCATGTTCTTCTAAAGCTTGCATGATATATTCATGTTCTTTTAAACCTTGAAAGCCATAGTAATGTTCTTCTAAACCTTCCATGCCATATTTATGTTCTTCTAAACCTTTCATGACATATTTATGTGCTTCTAAACCTGTCATGTCATATGTTCTTCTAAATCTTTCATGACCTATTCATGTTCTTCTAAACCTTCCATGCCATATTCATGTTTTTCTAAACCTTTCATGCCATATTCATGTTTTTCTAAACCTTTCATGACATATTAAAGTTACTCTAAATCTTGCATGCCATATTCATGTTTTCCTAAACCTTTCATGCCATAGTCATGTTCTTCTAAACCTTTCATGCCATATTCATGTTCTTCTAAACCTTTCATGACATATTCATGTTTTTCTAAGCCTTTTATGCCATAGTCATGTTCTTCTAAACCTTGTATGCCATATTCATGTTCTTCTAAACCTTTCATGCCATATTCATGTTCTTCTTAACCTTTCATGACATATTCGTGTTCTTCTAAACCTTGCATGCCATAGTCATGTTCTTCTAAACCTTGCATGCTTTATTCATGTTCTTCTAAACCTTTCATGACATATTCATGTTTTTTCTAAACCTTTCATGACATATTCATGTTTTTTCTAAACCTTTCATGCCATAGTCATGTACTTCTAAACGTTACATGCCTTATTCATGTTCTTCTAACCCTTTCATGACATATTCATGACATATTCATGACATATTCAGGTTTTTTTTTAAACCGTTTATGCCATAGTCATGTTCTTCTAAACGTTACATGCCATTTTCATGTTTTTATAAACCTTTCATGCCATATTCATGTTCTTCTAAACCTTCCATGCCATATTCATGTTCTTCTAAACCTTTCTTGCCATAGTCATGTTCTTCTAAACCTTACATGCCATATTTATGTTCTTCTAAACCTTTCTTGACATATTCATGTTTTTTCTAAACCTTTCATACCATAGTCATGTTCTTCTAAAAGTTACATGCCATATTCATGTTCTTCTAAACCTTTCATGCCAATAGTCATGTTCTTCTAAACTTTTCATGCCATAGTCATGTTCTTCTAAAGCTTGCATGATATATTCATGTTCTTTTAAACCTTGAAAGCCATAGTAATGTTCTTCTAAACCTTCCATGCCATATTTATGTTCTTCTAAACCTTTCATGACATATTTATGTGCTTCTAAACCTGTCATGTCATATGTTCTTCTAAATCTTTCTTGACATATTCATGTTCTTCTAAACCTTCCATGCCATATTCATGTTTTTCTAAACCTTTCATGCCATATTCATGTTCTTCTAAACCTTTCATGACATATTCAAGTTACTCTAAATCTTGCATGCCATATTCATGTTTTCCTAAACCTTTCATGCCATAGTCATGTTCTTCTAAACCTTTCATGCCATATTCATGTTCTTCTAAACCTTTCATGACATATTCATGTTTTTCTAAACCTTTTATGCCATAGTCATGTTCTTCTAAACCTTGTATGCCATATTCATGTTCTTCTAAACCTTTCATGCCATATTCATGTTCTTCTAAACCTTTCATGACATATTCATGTTTTTCTAAACATTTTATTCCATAGTCATGTTCTTCTAAACCTTGCAGGCCATATTCATGTTCTTCTAAACCTTTCATGCCATATTCATGTTCTTCTAAACCGTTCATGACATATTCATGTTTTTCTCAACCTTTTATGCCATAGTCATGTTCTTCTAAACCTTGCATGCCATATTCATGTTCTTCTAAACCTTTCATGACATATTCATGCTCTTCTAAACCTTGCATGCCATATTCATGTTCTTCTAAACCTTTCATGATAGATGTATGTGCTTCTAAACCTTTCATGTCATATGTTCTTCTAAACCTTCCATGCCATATATATGTTCTTCTAAACATTTCATGGCATATTCATGTTCTTCTAAACCTTTTATGACATATTCAAGTTCTTTTAAATCTTGCATGCCATATACATGTTTTCCTAAACCTCTCATGCCATAGTCATGTTCTTCTAAACCTTTCATGCCATATTCATGTTGTTCTAAACCTTTCATGCCATATTCATGTTCTTCTTAACCTTTCATGACATATTCATGTTTTTTTCTAAACCTTTCATGCCATAGTCATGTTCTTCTAAACCTTGCATGCCATATTCATGTTCTTCTAAACCTTTCATGCCATATACATTTTCTTCTAAACTTTTCATGCCATATTCATGTTCTTCTAAACATTTCATGCCATATTCATGTTCTTCTAAATCTTTCTTGCCATAGTCATGTTCTTCTAAACCTTCCATGCCATATTCATGTTCTTCTAAACCTTTCATGATATATTCATGTTTTTTCTAAACCTTTCATGCCATAGTCATGTTCTTCTAAACGTTACATGCCATATTCATGTTGTTCTTCTGAACCTTTCATGCCAATAGTCATGTTCTTCTAAACCTTTCGTGATATATTCATGTTCTTCTAAACCTTGCATGCTTTATTCATGGTCTTCTAAATCTTTCATGACATATTCATGTTTTTTCTAAACCTGTCATGCCATAGTCATGTTCTTCTAAACCATGCATGCCATATTCATGTTCTTCTAAACCTTGCATGCCATAGTCATGTTCTTCTAAACCTTGCATGCCTTATTCATGTTATTTTAAACCTTTCATGCCATATTCATGTTCTTCTAAACCTTTCATGTCATATGTTCTTTTAAACCTTACATGCCATATTCATGTTCTACTAAACCTTTCTTGCCATAGTCATGTTCTTCTAAACCTTCCATGCCATATTCATGTTCTTATAAACCTTTCATGACATATTCATGTTTTATCGAAACCTTTCATGCCATAGTCATGTTCTTCTAAACCTTTCATGATATATTCATGTTTTTTCTAAACCTTTCATGCTATATTCATGTTCTTCTAAACCTTGCATGCCATATTCATGTTCTTCTAAACCTTTCATGCCATATAAATGTTCTTCTAAACTTTTCATGCCATAGTCATGTTCTTCTAAACGTTACATGCCATATTCATGTTCTTCTAAACCTTTCATGCCAATAGTCATGTTCTTCTAAACCTTTCGTGATATATTCATGTTCTTCTAAACCTTGCATGCTTTATTCATGTTCTACTAAATATTTCATGACATATTCATGTTTTTTCTAAACCTTTCATGCCATAGTCATGTTCTTCTAAACCATGCATGCCATATTCATGTTCTTCTAAACCTTGCATGCCATAGTCATGTTCTTCTAAACCTTGCATGCCTTATTCATGTTCTTCTAAACCTTTCATGCCATATGCATGTACTTCAACACCTTCCATGTCATATTCATGGTCTTCTAAACCATTCATGACATATTCATGTTTTCCTAAACCTTTCATGTCATAGTCATGTTCTTTTAAACCTTTCATGACATATTCATGTTTTTTCTAAACCTTTCATGCCATAGTCATGTTCTTCTAAACCTTGCATGCCATTTTCATGTTCTTCTAAACCTTTCATGCCATATACATGTTCTTCTAAACTTTTCATGCCATATTCATGTTCTTCTAAACCTTTCTTGCCATAGTCATGTTCTTCTAAACCTTCCATGCCATATTCATGTTCTTCTAAACCTTTCATGACATATTCATGTTTTTTCTAAACCTTTCGTGCCATAGTCATGTTCTTTTAAACGTTACATGCCATATTCTTGTTCTTCTATACCTTTCATGCCAATTGTCACGTTCTTCTAAACCTTTCATGACATATTCATGTTCTTCTAAACCTTGCATGCCATAGTCATGTTCTTCTAAACCTTTCATGACATATTCATGTTTTTTTCTAAACCTTTCATGCCATAGTCATGTTCTACTAAACGTTACTTGCCATATTCATGTTCTTCTAAACCGTTCATGCCAATAGTCATGTTCTTCTAAACCTTGCATGCCTTATGCATGTTCTTCTAAACCTTTCATGACATATTCATGTTTTTTCTTAACCTTTCATGCCATAGTCATTGTCTTCTAAACGTAACATGCCTTATTCATGTTCTTCTAAACCTTTCATGACATATTCATGTTCTTTTAAACCTTTCATGACATATTCATGTTCTTTTAAACCTTTCATGACATATTCCTGTTCTTTTAAACATTGCATGCCATAGTCATGTTCTTCTAAACCTTGCATGCCTTATTCATGTTCTTCTAAACCTTTTCTGACATATTCATGTTCTTCTAAACCTTGCATGCCATAGTCATGTTCTTCTAAACCTTGGATGCTTTATTCATGTTCTTCTAAACCTTTCATGACATATTCATGTTTTTTCTAAACCTTTCATGACATATTCATGTTTTTTCTAAACCTTTCATGCCATAGTCATGTACTTCTAAACGTTACATGCCTTATTCATGTTCTTCTAAACCTTTCATGACATATTCATGACATTTTCATGTTTTTTCTAAACCTTTCATGCCATAGTCATGTTCTTCTAAACCTTACATGCCATATTCATGTTCTTCTAAACCTTTCATGCCATATTCATGTTCTTCTGCACCTTCCATGCCATATTCATGTTCTTCTAAACCTTTCTTGCCATAGTCATGTTCTTCTAAACTTTCCATGCCATATTTATGTTCTTCTAAACCTTTCATGACATATTCATGTTTTTTCTAAACCTTTCATGCCATAGTCATGTTCTTCTAAATGTTACATGCCATATTCATGTTCATCTAAACGTTTCATGCCAAAAGTCATGTTCTTCTAAACATTTCATGCCATATTCATGTTCTTTTAAACCTTGAAAGCCATAGTAATGTTCTTCTAAACCTTCCATGCCATATTCATGTTCTTCTAACCTTTCATGACATATTTATGTGCTTCTAAATCTTTCATGTCATATGTTCCTCTAAACCTTTTATGACATATTCATGTTCTTCTAAACCTTCCATGCCATATTCATGTTCTTCTAAACCTTTCATGCCATATTCATGTTCTTCTAAACCTTTCATGACATATGTATGTGCTTCTAAACCTTTCATGTCATATGTTCTTCTAAACCTTCCATGCCATATTTATGTTCTTCTAAACCTTCCATGCCATATTCATGTTCTTCTAAACCTTTCATGACATATTCAAGTTCTTTTAAATCTTGCATGCCATATTCATGTTTTCCTAAACCTTTCATGCCATAGTCATGTTCTTCTAAACCTTTCATGCCATATTCATGTTCTTCTAAACCTATATGACATATTCATGTTTTTCTAAACCTTTCATGCCATAGTCATGTTCTTTTAAACCTTGCATGTCATATTCATGTTCTTCTAAACCTTTCATGCCATATACATGTTCTTCTAAACTTTTCATGCCATATTCATGTTCTTCGAAACCTTTCTTGCCATAGTCATGTTCTTCTAAACCTTCCATGCCATATTCATGTTCTTCTAAACCTTTCATGATATATTCATGTTTTTTCTAAACCTTTCGTGCCATAGTCATGTTCTTCTAAACGTTACATGCCATATTCTTGTTCTTCTAAACCTTTCATGCCAATAGTCACGTTCTTCTAAACCTTTCATGCCATATTCATGTTCTTCTAAATCTTGCATGCCATAGTCATGTTCTTCTAAACCTTTCATGACATATTCATGTTTTTTCTAAACCTTTCATGCCATAGTCATGTTCTTCTAAACGTTACTTGCCATATTCATGTTCTTCCAAACCTTTCATGCCAATAGTCATGTTCTTCTAAACCTTGCATGCCTTATGCATGTTCTTCTAAACCTTTCATGACATATTCATGTTTTTTCTAAACCTTTCATGCCATAGTCATGGTCTTCTAAACGTAACATGCCTTATTCATGTTCATCTAAACCTTTCATGACATATTCATGTTCTTTTAAACCTGTCATGACATATGCATGTTCTTCTAAACCTTTCATGACATATTCCTGTTCTTCTAAACATTGCATGCCACAGTCATGTTCTTCTAAACCTTGCATGCCTTATTCATGTTCTTGTAAACCTTGCATGCCATAGTCATGTTCTTCTAAACCTTGCATGCTTTATTCATTTTCTTCTAAACCTTTCATGACATATTCATGTTTTTTCTAAACCTTTCATGCCATAGTCATGTACTTCTAAACGTTACATGCCTTATCCATGTTCTTCTAAACCTTTCATGACATATTCATGACATATTCATGTTTTTTCTAAACCTTTCATGCCATAGTCATGTTCTTCTAAACGTTACATGCCATATTCATGTTCTTCCAAACGTTTCATGCCATATGCATGTTCTTCTGCACCTTCCAAGCCATATTCATGTTCTTCTAAACCTTTCTTGCCATAGTCATGTTCTTCTAAACTTTCCATGCCATATTTATGTTCTTCTAAACCATTCATGACATATTCAAGTTATTTCTAAACCTTTCATGTCATAGTCATGTTCTTCTAACCGTTACATGCCATATTCATGTTCTTCTAAACCTTTCATGCCAATAGTCATGTTCTTCTAAACCTTTCATGCCATATTCATGTTCTTCTAAACCTTGCACGACATATTCATGTTCTTTTAAACCTTGAAAGCCATAGTAATGTTCTTCTAAACCGTACATGCCATATTCATGTTCTTCTAAACCTTTCATGACATATTTATGTGCTTCTAAACCTTTCATGTCATATGTTCTTCTAAACCTTTCATGACATATTCATGTTCTTCTAAACCTTCCAGGCCATATTCATGTTCTTCTAAACCATTCATGCCATATTCATTTCTTCTAAACCTTTCATGACATATTCAAGTTATTCTAAATCTTGCATGCCATATTCATGTTTTCCTAAACCTTTCATGCCATAGTCATGTTCTTCTAAACCTTTCATGCCATATTCATGTTCTTCTAAACCTTTCATGACATATTCATGTTTTTCTAAACCTTTTATGCCATAGCCATGTTCTTCTAAACCTTGCATGCCATATTCATGTACTTCTAAACCTTTCATGCCATATTCATGTTCTTCTAAACCTTTCATGACATATTCATCTTTTTCTAAACCTTTTATGCCATAGTCATGTTCTTCTAAACCTTGCATGCCATATTCATGTTCTTCTAAACCTTTCATGACATATTCATATACTTCTAAACCTTTCATGTCATATGTTCTTCTGAACATTTCATGCCATATTCATGTTCTTCTAAACCTTTCATGCCATATTCATGTTCTTCTAAACCTTGCATGCCAATAGTCATGTTCTTCTAAACCTTTCATGCCATATTCATGTTCTTCTAAACCTTGCATGCCATAGTCATGTTCTTCTAAACCTTGCATGCCTTATTAATGTTCTTCTAAACCTTTCATGCCATATTCATGTTCTTCTTAACCTTGCATGACATATTCATGCTCTTCTAAACCTTGCATGCCATATTCATGTTCTTCTAAACCTTGCATGACATATTCATGTTTTTTTAAACCTTCCATGCCATATTCATGTTCTTCTAAACCTTTCATGACATATGTATTGTCTTCTAAACCTTTCATGTCATATGTTCTTATAAACCTTCCATGCCATATTCATGTTCTTCTAAACATTTCATGCCATATTCATGTTCTTCTAAACCTTTCATGACATATTCAAGTTCTTTTAAATCGTGCATGCCATATTCATGTTTTCCTAATCCTTTCATGCCATAGTCATGTTCTTCTAAACCTTTCATGCCATATTCATGTTCTTCTAAACCTTTCATGACATATTCATGTTTTTCTAAACCTTTCATGCCATAGTCAAGTTCTTTTAAACCTTGCATGTCATATTCATGTTCTTCTAAACCTTTCATGCCATATACATGTTCTTCTAAACTTTTCATGCCATATTCATGTTCTTCTGAACATTTCATGCCATATTCATGTTCTTCTAAACATTTCATGCCATATTCAAGTTCTTCTAAACCTTGCATGCCATATTCATGTTTTCCTAAACCTTTCATGCCATAGTCATGTTCTTCTAAACCTTCCATGCCATATTCATGTTCTTCTAAACCTTTCATGACATATTCACGTTTTTTCTAAACCTTTCATGCCGTGGTCATGTTCTTCTAAACGTTACATGCCATATTTATGTTCTTCTAAACCTTTCATGCCAATAGTCATGTTCTTCTAAACCTTTAATACCATATTCATGTTTTTCTAAAACTTGCATGCCATAGTCATGTTCTTCTAAACCTTGCATGCCTTATTCATGTTCTTCTAAACCTTTCATGCCATACTCATGTTCTTCTAAACCTTGCATGACATATTCATGCTCTCCTAAACCTTGCATGCCATAGTCATGTTCTTCTAAACCTTCCATGCCATATTCATGTTCTTCTAAACCTTTCATGACATATTCATGTGCTTCTAAACCTTTCATGTCATATGTTCTTCTAAACCATCATGTCATATTCATATTCTTCTAAACATTTCATGCCATATTCATGTTCTTCTAAATCTTTCATATCATATTCAAGTTCTTCTAAACCTTGCATGCCATAGTCATGTTCTTCTAAACCTTTCATGACATATTTATGTTCTTCTAAACCTTTCTTGGCATATTTAAGTTCTTCTAAACCTTGCATGCCATAGTCATGGTCTTCTAAACCTTTCATGACATATTTAAGTTCTTCTAAACCTTGCATGCCATAGTCATGGGCTTCTAAACCTTTCTTGACATATTTAAGTTTTTCTAAACCTTGCATGCCATAGTCATGGTCTTCTAAACTTTTCATGACATATTCATGTTCTTCTAAACCTCGCATGCCATAGTCATGTTCTTCTAAACCTTACCTGCCACATTCATGTTCTTCTAAACCTTTCATGCCATATTAATGTTCTTCTAAACCTTTCATGCCATATTCATGTTCTTCTAAACCTTTCTTGACATATTCAAATTCTTCTAAACCTTGCATGCCATAGTCATGTTCTTCTAAACCTTTCATGACATATTCATGTTCTTCTAAACCTTTCATGCCATACTCATGTTCTTCTAAACCTCGTATGCCATAGTCATGTTCTTCTAAACCTTTCATGCCATAGTCATGTTCTTCTAAACATTCCATGCTATAGTCATGTTCTTCTAAACCTTTCATGCCATATTCATGTTCTCCTAAACCTTTCATGACATACTCATGTTCTTCTAAGCCTCTCATGCCATATTCAAGTTCTTCTAAGCCTTTCATGACATATTCATGAAACTTCACACTAAGGTTCTTTAGGAAATTGGTACTAAAAAAAACTTTCAAAATTCAAGATAGCCGCCACTGCTATAAATGACTAAAGAAAGTGTGCGTCTGTTACACCTCTAGACATGTAAACATATAAAATAAAATGGAAGGATCACATTTTTAATCACACTTGTGATGTCATTTGGGGACAGCAACGTACCTCAGAGGAGATGAGTCGAAGAATGTCTCCCCTCAGACTTGCTACTGCTAGGGAAGAACCAGCGATGTACAAAGGTCTTCAGCTCTAAAGTGCAATACCTTATCCACTGAGCTTCAGAGGTCGCTAAGAGGCATTATTAGACTATAGGATTGCTCTCCGTCTGTCAATTTGTCAGTCTGTCAGTCAGTCACACTTCGTTTCGCTCAATAAATTCAGTTAGGAATGAGATATTGAAATGAAACTTTATGGGTAGGTAGCTTATATGAATAGGAAGCTTGGGGTTGCATTTGGGTTCACTGGGGTCAAGGTCAAGGTGACTGTTACTAAAAATAGAAAAACTGTTTCTGCTCAATAACTTCAGTTAGGAAAGAGATATTGGAATGAAATTGTATGGGCAGGTAGTTTATGCGAGATTGCATTTGGGGTCACTGGGGTCAAGGTCACTGTTACTAAAAATAGAAAAATTGTTTCCGCTCAATAACTTCAGTTAGGAATGAGATATTGGAATGAAACTTTATTTGTGGGTAGGTTATATGAAATGGAAGCTTGGGATTCACTTTGGGTCACTGGGTTCAAGGTCAAGGTCACTACTACTAACATAGAAAAACGGTTAGGAATGAGATATTGGAATGAAACTTTACGGGTAGGTAGCTTATATGAAAAGGAAGCTTGGGATTGCATTTGGGGTCACTGTGGTCAAGGTCAAGGTCACTGCTACTAAAAATAGAAAAACGGTTTCCGCTCAATAACTTCAGATAAGAATGATGATATATCTAATGAAACTTTATAGGTAGATAGGCCATGTGTTACATAATGCATTTACATGTTCATGTGTCACTTTATCCAAGGAGATAATTAATTATCCTTCAAAAAATATGATCACACAATGACCGGTAGGGGACATTGTATTGCATAGCAATACTTCTTTTTATTGATTTTGGACCTTTACTTAAAGTTGTCTTGTAAGAGATATTGATTAAGCATTTCTGCATGAAATGTAGTTTGTTCTGAGTAAAATGTAGTTTGTCCTGAGTGAAATGTAGTTTGTCAGACTGAGAGAAATGTAGTTTGTCCCTGAGTGAAATGTAGTTTGTCACACTGAGTGAAATGTGGTTTGTCCTGAGTGAAATGTATTGAGTGAAATGTAGTTTATCTCACTGAGTGAAATGTAGTTTATCCTTGAGTGAAATGTAGTTTGTCACACTGAGTGAAATGTGGTTTGTCCTGAGTGAAATATATTGAGTGAAATGTATGTAGTGTCTCACACTGAGTAAGATGTAGTTGGTCTCTGTGTGAAATGTAGTTTGTCACACTTAATGAAATGTAGTTTGTCCTGAGTGAAATGTGGTTTGTCCTGAGTGAAATATATTGAGTGAAATGTATGTAGTGTCTCACACTGAGTAAGATGTAGTTGGTCTCTGTGTGAAATGTAGTTTGTCACACTTAATGAAATGTAGTTTGTCCTGAGTGAAATGTACTGAGTGAAATGTTGTTTGTCCTGAGTGAAGTGTACTAAATGATATATAGTTTATCTCACTGAGTGAAATGTAGTTTGTCACACTTAGTGAAATGTAGTTTGTCCTGAGCGAAATGTAGTTTGTCCTTAGTGAAGTGTACTGAATGATATGTAGTTTATCACACTGAGTGAAATGTAGTTTGTCACACTTAGTGAAATGTAGTTTGTCCTGAGTGAAATGTAGTTGTCCTTAGTGAAGTGTACTGAATGATATGTAGTTTATCACACTGAGTGAAATGTAGTTTGTCCTGAGCGAAATGTTGTTTGTCCTGAGTGAAGTGTACTAAATGATATATAGTTTATCTCACTGAGTGAAATGTAGTTTGTCACACTTAGTGAAATGTAGTTTGTCCTGAGTGAAATGTAGTTGTCCTTAGTGAAGTGTACTGAATGATATGTAGTTTATCACACTGAGTGAAATGTAGTTTGTCACACTGAACGAAATGTAGTTGGTCCCTGAGTGAAATGTGGTTGGTCCCTGAGTGAAATGTACTGAGTGGAATGTAGTTTGTCCAGAGTGAAATGTAGTTTGTCCTGAGTGAAATGTAGTTTGCCCTGAGAGAAATGTAGTTTGTCTTGAGTTAAATGTAGTTTGGTTTGTCCTGAGTTATGCGTAGTTTTTCCTGAGTGAAATGAAGTTTGTCACACTAACTGAAATGTAGTTTGTCCTGAGTGATGCGTAGTTTGTCCCGAGTGAAATGTAGTTTGTCTGAGTGAAATTTAGTTTACCCTGAGTGAAATGTAGTTTGTCCTGAGTGATGCGTAGTTTGTCCTGAGTGACATGTAGTTTGTCAAACTGAGTGAAATGTAGTTTGTCCCTGAGTGAAATATACTGAGTGAAATGTAGTTTGTCCTGAGTGAAATGTAGTTTGTCCTGAGTAAAATGTATTTTGATTTTTCTGAGTTTGTCCTGAGTGCAATGTAGTTTGCCCTGGGTGAAATGTAGTTAGTCATTTGATGAGCGCCATTGGCCATCTTTGTTTACAGACACATATTGGAAAACCTTCGCAATTTTTGAATATATCAGCATTAAACTTCACAGAAATATTGCTGATGATATCTTGTTTATTTCTACTTGTAACTGCTTGAATCCATTCAGGAGGCAACGCTCTTTAAGGTAATATAAAATAACGAAGCTTGATTCATAAATCAAGATTTCCACATGCCCCTTTCTTTCGTTGTTGCAGTCGAAAACATTGGTTTTTACATCCAGTGTAAACCCAAGATCAGCATGCACATAATGGGAAGGCTGATCATGGTTGACACTGTTCGCCGCTCAGTAACATTTTATATATAAACTATTATCGGAAGGTTTGAATTCATAGTTAAGACGACATTTGAAATTTGGCGGCAAAGGAAATAGAATTACTTTTCCTTGAAACGTTTACCATTTTCTGTTCAATTTTTTTTTTTTAAATCTAAATGTCTTAAAGGTGCATTCATTTAAGCAAGCTTTATTATTGAGAGCTCTGAAAAACGGAAAAGGGTGAAATAATTATCATAATCGGACGATACACAAAGAAGATACGATCATTTGAAGGTTGTTCTGAAACCGATAGGGAAGACCCATTTTGAGAATTCTTACGTCATAGTTCTAAATTACCATGCATGACATATTGATAATACATGGTTCATACAGAATTATCTTTATGAAATTTAATGACTTTTATAACCCATTGTTAAGGCCCGGTTCAACTCATAACATTATTGTCTATTTATTTTTTTTGCCGATTTTTTTTTAACTACGTCAGATATTATTCCTCTTGTATAATTAATCGACTGATTATGAAATTCAAGGACCTTTAATAATATTTTGTCAGAATTTTTGGACTTTTTAAGGCTGCAGTGGATTTAAGGACTTGTAAAGGCTGTATGAACCTTGTAATATCAATCTCTTAACCAATCAATCTGTAAATTATCATATTTTATTATAAATATTCCATATATGGTATTTTAGAATGTCATAGTTTTTTAATTTGATAATACTTTCACCATTTTCCAAGTTTTTCAGAACCCTCAATAACAAATCTTGTTTTAATGTCGCGGACTCCATTCTGTGTTGGTTTGTCTACACAGAGTTGTCGTTCCTTGTATCTACATACAACACTCTGTCAACCAATCTGTACCCAGAGTTGTCGTTCCTTGTATCTACATACAACACTCTGTTAACCAATTTGTACCCAGAGTTGTCTTTCCTTGTACCTGCATACAACACTCTATCAACCAATCTATACACACAGTTGTCGTTCCTTGTATCTACATACAACACTCTGTCAATCAATCTGTACCCAGAGTTGTCGTTCCTTGTATCTACATTATGATACAACACTCTGTCAACCAACCTGTACCCAGAGTTGTCGTTCCGTGCATTCACATACACTGGTGACCCTGGTGGAGAATGTTATTTTATCTGCTACGAAGAGGAACAAGGAAATATGTTTTATAATAATTTTATTCACAGAGTATTTTCATACATGTATTAAAGTGAGTAGAAAAAAACAGTTACAGCTTGATAATTAAATTACTCCCAGATGTATGTACAAAGACAAAGCGTGTGTGAATCATTTTATTTATGTCGATCACGATACATGAGGCTATACAGTATTCCGGAAACGTAAGTCCGGCTCGAGATTAATCTCGAGTTGACAGTATTGTAGCACATTTATACTCATCAAAAAATTGAGTGTGCCCATCAAAAAGTTGTAATGACAAAATTTAGCAAAATAAGTTTTAAGATACACATGATTTAACAATTAAACATGGATGCATTAAAAACGTAGTGATGCATTTGTTTGAACAGTTCCTTCACTAAGAGAGTTTGAGTTCCTCAAAGTCAGAAGAGAGCAAACCCAATTTTGCAAAATGCTTAGAGTTGAATGGGAATTAGAAGATGACGGTCATC
>JAWPHD010022492.1:0-24940 GCA_037043455.1 Cyrtodaria siliqua | reverse complement strand
CTTTTGAGCACCCACAAGTGTATCATCTTTTGCTGTCAGTGTCGTCTAATCGCTATTCACCCAATCTCATACTATTGTTTTCTCACCTGCAAAAAGAAAAAAAAATATCCATGGGCAATTATTAAAATATCTCAAACCGAAGAACACACCCCTACTTTTGTAGTGAGACCTTCAAGGGGGTGGGGGGTGGGGGGGGGGCGGCTCATGTGTGTGCATGTCTTTCAAATCATTATCGCAAACAACTATAGATGACTATCTAACAAAAAAATGTATAGATACTTTTGTCATAGATTACTGTACATGAGTGCTTCGCGCCATATTCGTGGAGCGAAAAATCAGGAATTTCAATCTGTATCAAGAGTAGAAAATATTCAGTAACTTTTGTATTCTAAGAGAGTGTGTTCTTAAATACTGTAGGATTGTGTTGGATATGTATATAATCCAAAAAAGTGTGATGTTTGTCTTTCAGGCAGTGTTTCTTAATTTATTAATTGTTCACCTATGCCCATATATGATTTTTATTATTATTTTTTTTTATTAATTTTTTATTAAATGATGCTTTCTGAAATAGAAGTAGTGGTTAGATTTGTTTTCTAGTCAAAAATAGTTTATTATATAACCTGTCCTACAATGTCATTAAAGGCCATTCAAGTTGATTTCATCACAGGCATGGCTGCAATAAAACAAGCCCTCCCTTCAACTCTCAAATTGGCATCTTCTACCAACTTCCTGTATAACAAGATAAAATGGCCTTACTTAGCACATGATTACAATATTGATAATAATGTCACTATTACTATTTGAAAACCTAGCTGTTGTACAAAATAAAATGTAGGGAGAAAATCAGAAAATGTACCCAACAGTGATTTAAAAGGGAAATAAATACATAAAAACAGCAGGGGAGATAACTCGGAAACACTAAATGACACCACAACTTGCGAAAAGCAGAAACACAAGAAAAACCACCGGCATGCAGATTAGTTTTAAAGAAATTATCACAATACATATAACGCTACCAAATGTGTATGAACAACGCTTAACTTAAAAATCTATGAAATTATAACAATCGGTATATTTCATAAAATGTCTGTCAATTCCATGTTATATCGAAACTGGTAATTAATCGCATTGAACTGCATTGCATGCACTTTATACATAGTTGTTGAATTCATCTCAAATTACAGTCATTCAGTCAGTCAGTGAGTCATAAAACATTTTCCAAATGAAAATCATTGATCAACTGCTTGCGACCGACTGGTGTTTCTCCAGACGATACTGTACGCCTACTCAAAGCAGTGAAAATTGAATGCAGACCATTCGGATCAGAGCGAACAAGATTGCAGCATAATACTATACATAATGCAGCACAACACTACATGCCAAAAATAAATTCAGTACAGATCTGTGAAAAAAATATCAAGGCGACACAGGCAATCGTTACCGTGAATAATGATAGAACCAGCATTTAATATTTTATTATGACGCGAAATTCACTTGAATTTCAATGAACACATGTAATTCGCGTACATTTCTTTATTTAAACATATATACTAGCACAGTTTTATTTCTTAGTGCAAAATAGAATTTATAATCAGAATTCAGAACCAAAAACACTTTCAACGCCATTTTTAATTTACGTAAAAAGAGACGATGACGAATGTAACAGTACATTAAGATTTTGTCTGGAATTGTTTTCCCTATATATAAATATACACACAATATATTCGATGTTTTTTTATTTGACATGACGCGAAATTTGTATGAAATGCGCATGAAAAAATATCACGAGAGAACAAATTGCCTGCGTACAAATGGAATACAAGAAATAAGATGAATACGCTAAAAGCTGGAGCACCAAGCATGAAACAATTTCGTGTCTCGACAAATGCTGCAAACGACAAATCTTCCCAAAAAACACAGCGGTTCGAAAAAGGTTGTCAGACAACTTCAAAGCAAACAAGGAAGAGCGACTAAGTTAATAAACATATTTCATGAACATTCTCGACAAATACATGTAAGACACTGAACAGCGGTTTTGAAATTTGTTGCACTGCATATGTGGGTGGGGTATGTTTCTAATATTGTCAATAGCTGAAATAAATAATTGGCTACACAAACACATACCTGTCAGAGGTCATATGAAGCTGCTTTACTTGAATATGTCCCTGGAATAGTATCGGTACATTGTATCCATTTGAACCCAACAGAGACGAGAACTAAACTTCCAGAAACAATATATCGACTCGCAAGCACAAACTTTTTTTGGCAAATACAATCGAATATCCATCTTCCGCGGAATAGTTGATACTGCATGTACATGTGTATGCAATGACATATGCACTGAAAACATTTATATTGCGTTTCAATCAGGATGTTTCATCGCCTGGAATCCATATCGACACAACGGAAGTGATTTGGGAAGTTCACTACAAACAGCATACACAAAATAATCCATGTTGATCAAAGTATGGTCCATTTTCATGTGCAAAATCACTAATGTATGGCAAATCCAACTGAAGTACATTGCAATTCATCAACATATGTTCAATTCAACTTTTTCACACAGTTGAAAACATGAAACTCAGAAATATTGATCTGTGTCAATGAAAAATGTACTGAAAGCGTCTGGCTGGCTATTTCTTCAAGGGGGCCTCATGTGTGTGCATATCTTCAAAGTCATAACCGCAACAACTATAGATGACTATCTAACAAAAATAATAATTAATAGATACTTTTGTCATAGATTACATGAGTTTACAATCTAAAAAAAGTGTGAACTTTGTCTTTCAGGCAGTGTTTCTTAATTTATTAATTGTTCACCTTAGCCCATATATGATTTTTATTTTTATTTATTTATTTTTTTTATTGTCACGGGAGATAATTGCTATATTGTCTTTATACTCATTCACATTTATTTATATTACAGAACGGCTAAGGCAAGAAAAAGGTTAGTTTCGAATTTGTACTATTGCAAAGCACAAATGTGATGTTTTTATGTCAGACACTTTTCTTTTTAACCGATCCCATTATTTATGCATTGCTACACCTTTTGAAAATTAATTTGTTTTTGTAAATTAACCGCTTTGAGTATCTGAATGACTGAGAAGTACTACATGTTTATTGTCACGAGAGATAATTACTACATTGTGTTTATACTCATTCTCATTTATTTATATTGCAGAAAGGCGAAGGAAAGAAGAAGGTAAGTTTCGAATTTGTACTATTGCAAAGCACAAATGTGATATTAAAACACATTACATTGTAACTAGTTACATTTACAACTAATTAAGATTAAATACATATGTGAACTCTTATAACAAAAAAGCAGTTACAAGTAGATATAGAAGTCGAACAGGAAATGTAGAATTCAAGGACCACAGTCAACCTAAAACACGCATTTTAACAAACAGTACTTACATAGATGAATAAAAGGCAAGATATGACATCACAAATTGACAGAAAATGGTTGACAATAGGGATATCGCCTTGGAACGGTCAGTGTTAAAACTAACCGCTGAGGTTTAAAGCAGGTTTTAGGGTTCTCCAAACGTCACTCTTTCCTTATTGTCACCCCAATAAATTGGAACAATGCACAAAAAAGATAACCCCACAAGATTATATTCTCTAAAAAAGCAAGACAGAATTAATAGCCAATATACATGCAAGTTTAACACAACGATGATTATGCATATATAAGTATAAAAACAAAAGTCTAGAAAGCCACAAAGCAAGCACCTAATGACTTGGCAGAAGCGAGGGCAACGAGAAAACACATAATTATGGGTACGACAAGACAAAACTTAAGACAAACATCAAACGCTACCGTGCTATTGATGATCTAGGTAGAAGTCATCATAGGATCCAAACTATGTCCGGTCATCGCACAATCAGATAGGAAAGCATAGTGGCGAAATGTAAATTGGTCAAGCTATTATTTGCTATTGGGTTTGTTACTGACCCCACAACGGACATATTGGGGGTCTGTCAGATTGATACATTTGTCTGGCCCCATATATTTCCGTAGGGGGTCAGTAACAAACCCAATAACTGATTAATTGCATCTTGCACCTTATTAATACATTTTTAAAGACAGAACTACAATTTATAAAAAAAGAAATAAAAAAATCAGGCAATTTTCAGGCAAAAATGATTGAACAAAACAACATTAAATTCAAAACTTGACTTTATTACTTCATTTAGTAACCTTGGACTAAATAATCTTGAGAGAGTTTAACTAAACTGTTATTTTTCCTAAAAAGACGCGTCAACGTCATTGAGACTTTCGCGCAATGTTACGTTATGACGTTGAAGTCACAACCGGTACAGCTTTTAAATTTAGTTTTTAAAAATACTAATGCAGGCACATTGTTGATTCCGCTATTGGTTTGTAACCGCACCCCCTCCCCACCCCCACCTCTCCCCCATATGTATATGTGTATGGTCAGTCAGATGTAGTAAATGACGTAAACTATGAATCGGTAATTTTCGGCCATATTGTTTTGCTGACTGACCTCAGTGAAACTTACTGACCCACTATATGAAAATAGGGGTCACCATGTGACCGCTCTCAATCAGCGAGGTGCCAGTGTGATTCGGTATTAAGTTTGATGTGTTGCAGTGTCACATATTTAAAGGACAAACTTTACACAACTGATTGGACTTTATATTATATATAGTGATTATTATTAGCGAAGTATTGGTATTGCTGTGCTTAATTTGCACGTATAAAATAGACAAAAAAGAAATTGTAGATCCTTTCAAGTTTCAATCACACTTTATTATTACATCGAACAGTCAACGAATTGTGGTTCATGCAAGAGGATAACACGACATCAACAAATAATTGATAAACTAACGTATTGTTCGTTCTTAAACATTGATAAGCAAACATGTCATTGATTACATTTGTTATAACTTCAATACAGTTATAAAGTTTATATGAAATTAATTTCCAATTAATCAATTTACACGTTCAAACACCTGCAATTTAAACATCATAATATTTGTGCAAGAGTTTATTTGTCTGCTTAATCGTGTATACATGCCCTGATTTTTTAACCGGTTTTTATATTTAACCTGACCATCCCTATTTATAAATAAACCAAAGTAGCAATAACCCGAACTTATATAAAGTTTAAAATCATCTGACTAGTATTAATTATCAGGACAAAATAAGAAAAATCAAATGTTAGAATTACATGGTAAACCGAGAAATAATATACACAATTAGACGACAAATTGAATTTGGGAGAACAATATACGTGTACCAGTCATGAACGTAAACACAAATTGTTTATAAATATTGAGATAATTTCAATATTTAAAACTTTGAACGTTATATCCATCATATTGCATGATATATACCTAATATCCATATTTCATAACGTATACATTACGGAGTCTGTAAATATTACACATACAACATTAGATAAATTGGCACTATATTCAAAAAAGTATGACAGGAGAAATTTGGAAATCGTAGCACACGATCATTGCAAAAATATTGCAGTCTCGGTTTGATTGTTTATTAACGGTAGTGAAAAGTGCTTGCTATCTTTGCACCTTCTAGCCCCGGGTTGAGCAGAACTCAATTTTCAAAATGTCAGAAGTTTGAGCCATCCCGATTATGGTATATCAAACCTGGTCATGAGGTAACAATTAATCGATTAAATATTTTATTTCAACTTAAAATATTCCACGTCATGTCCCAATAAAAAATAAATAACTTAAGTTTCTTACATAAAAAACAGAAAGAAGATTGAAGATCCTTTCCAGTTTCAATCCCACTTTATTATCACATCGAACAGTCAACGACTTATGTTGTTGAACTGGTAAAGGGTTCTGTTGAAGGGATAATGTCGACAAAACTACGGCCAATTAAAACACACGTTAAACAATTTGTCTGGTAGTCGGGGTTGTGAAAATGACCCCTATTATAAACAATGGCGTAATTTTTTTTAAAAAAGACGCATGATTTTAAAACACTCATTTTATATTGACGTTGAACTCATCCTTGAACCTTTCTTTCAACATTTAGCCTAGAAAAATAATCAAAAGAGAAAAGCGTAGACAACATGTTTACCCCAAATTATACCAAAGACAGCGTTTCATGAATAAATTAAACTGACAATTTATATACTACACGTTCTGAGTGCGCACATATACAGTAGTTTCTAAAGTAAATTACACTGACTATTTATATAAACAATTTCTTAAATATCATATCCCACATTTATAACTTACCGGTAAGTTAAAAATGTGCATTGCGCAATAAATAACCTATATGACTGGTATATTGTGTTCGATTTTATGATCAAAATTGAAATGACACAACATTTTCTTCTGATTATAATAAGATTTAAAGATGAAAAATTATATTTCAAGCTGGACTGTATCAAATGGATCATAATATTACTTGATGACGTTTTCGTGTGTTGCGGCTCATATAGGCCTTGAGCCAGGACCCAAAATGTTCGATATTGTTACCAACTCAAGGGACACATACTACCATCAATTTTTGAAAAGAACAATGCATATAGATTACATTTGTCTATGATAGCAATCTGGAACCGGTAGCTTATATAAAAAAATGCATATTAATATGTTATCGTTATAGCGCTTTCATATACGTTTTTGACCTTCATTTCTGAATGTCATGCTTATGTGAATAATTATTGAGGTACTTTTTAAAGATGCAATTAAGTTTACAATTCATTTAGTTATATAAAGAGTAAATAAACTCTGTTTAGCTCCAAATTCTGTTTAAAATCTCGGTTTTGCCTCAAATTAGAAGTCAAATTACCCCACCCACTATTGATACATGTTTATGAATTTAGTTTAGTCAATATTTTTTACATTATATGTTTAAATTTGTAACAATCAGTAATTTACAACCTTTTTATGATGATTTAAAGAATAGTATAATATGAATCAGGGATTGTTATGATAGATTAATGAAATTATATACTAAGCAATGTTCATGGAATTGCATATATTTGTTCAGTAAGCCTGAGAAATCGAGACATAGGCCAAACTGGAAATATAAGCCTTCCTCAAAGTATCTGCAACATAGATATTATTAAGATGTTCTGAGATATACATATACTGCACAAACGACACAAACAGTCCGAAGGATTCTAGATAAGGGACGTGTGCGGTTTAACGCCTTTCGTAACATTAATTTAGTCTATTTTAGGTGTCTAATTATAATTTATGCATATTTTAAGGGTTTTAACACCTGAAACCTACCCAATACATCGCAATGAAGAATTCTGCATATGAAATGTAATAATAGTATATGCATTTGCACGAACCATTTTTGTGTTACTGAAAAAAAAGAATCGACGAACAAGAATTGAACTGAACTGGTTTTTTTTACAGCGCACCAACACACAAACAGGTTATATGGCGACAACAGAAATGAACATTGCAGGCTCGCTCTCCATTTACATCTAGATAAAAATATGCAGAATGTGCCTAGAACATTCTCATCTGCAGAACTGCAGAGCTGCTGCTAATTCTCTAGTAAAGACTTAATTTTTCACTGGAGCCACGATCATTGTTTTCTGCCACTACTAAAGTAGCACCTGAAACAATACAGGTTTCACGATGAAGGCCTTTAATGAACATGACAAAATGAGCTTGAATTCAAGGGAATGTTACCCCTCTGCTAGGATAAGCAGTGGTCCTATGATTCTTGCCCGGGAACCACACGGCGTCGACGAAGAAGAATATTTAGGGTGATACCCAGATCACTGTAGTAACTATTTAACATGGCAGCTATGTTTTAGTATTGGTGCAGTTGTTACAATATCACCTGCTTAGGATATGTATCTTAACATAGTTTCTTTTTTAACCGTGCTTGATTTATGGAATTAGCCTAGGTTTATGACTCAGTAAGCATTAAGCCTACTTTTGCGCACGCAAGTGCAAGTGGGATGACTATTACCTAAAAAACAAAAAGAAAATGTATTGTCAACAAAGAGAGAGGTTTACATCCCCATCCGACGGACGAGGGAAACGGAAAGTGTTTAGCCCAAGAACACACCGACAAAATTCACTTGCGCCCGTCCAATCCACTGCATGAACTTGCTCAGCATGCAGTACGACTGCATTACAAATACGTACAAATAAAAGTTTAATCCTTCATTAAGGTTATATCCAAGAAGCTGGGTTCTAATCGGTCAGTCTTATCCAGCATGTTAGCATCAAGTTCATGTATGTCGAGTTGCAATATGCCTGCAAGCCATCTTCGGGATGGTTAAAATTTTGTGCTGTTGATTTTATGAATATTGAGTTCTGCTCAATCCGGGGCTAGAGGGCGTGAGCGGTAGCTAGCATATTTCACTACCACTCATGAACAGTCTCAATCAAACAGAGACTGCAATATTTCGTATGTGTCGTGCTCGGCCGTTTCCAAAGGTCCATTATCATACTCTTTTTATATATACCCAGCTCAGTGCTGTGTTGATAAATTTAGCAATTATGGCTTTGTGATAATAAAGACAATTAAGAATACTCAGTAGATATCATCTAATTTAAATAATATAGCTTAATATGACACTATAGCATACAATATAACATTATCATATACTTCCCTATAAATATGTTGTTTTTGAATATACGATACGACATAGACCTAACTAGTCATATCAATCAGGATTTCGTTGCCGGGCAATACAGCTTTATAACACGCGTGAAATAAAGGGTGAACACATGTCATATCACGGAAATAACCGAATGTGCATTTCGATCCTTTTACCGGAGTGGTACGGAAATAACCGATTAGTTACGATTGTATACGATTTGTCACGGGTATGGTTTGTCGTCTGCGTTTCATTAGTTACTTCTATCCTGTTTTCGCTGCAGATTATGGGCTATAGTATCATTATCCGTGGATAAAATAACCACTTTTAATATGACAAGTCTTTTTCTTGATTAGAACATTTCAAATTCAATGGAATTCATTTTCAATAAGGTTTCGGAACAAAATAAATGTTGTGTACCAATTACGCGACAGACATCAGCACATCAGAATGGACTAGATCTATTTATACAATATTTTTGTTTCTCCCTGGAAAACAGCTTAGTGAGTGAGCTGAAGTTGACATTTCGACAAAGCTGAAATTTATGATAAATAGAATAAACAATGTGTATTTTCATACCACACCCTATATCAGGCCCTCGACCCATATCAGCTCTCGGGCTGATATGGTGTCTCGGGCCTTATATAGGGTGTTTTATGAAAATACCCAATATTCTCTATTTTTTAAACGATTCCAGATGAGGATCGGTACCCAATGCATCGGGATAGTTCACATTTTTTGATCACTGTTAGATTTACAGATGTATACTCCAAAAGGTATGTTTGCCATACAGGTGCTATACAACTTAAAATAGCTATCCCGCCAACAACAGCCACATTTTACAACATACGTACACCGTTTCTAAACATACTGACGACGGGGTATATATATAACTTACATATTTTGAGAATCGAAACTCTATATATAAAATATAAACCGCTTTAACCATCCAGGCAAACCCCACAAAATAGAGCGTCGAATTATGAGTTACCAACTCGTCATTAATTGTACGCATATTCAATCACGGGTATTTTAAGAACCCAATAAACCTACACATTTAATCGGCACATATGCATAATTATATGAGCTGACCACCTGAATAAAGTTTTAATAAACGATTTTGTGGTGTATTTTTTTAGTTATTTGTTTGGCGAGTTAGTTTCTTTAAGACTTCAAATTTGTATTACAAACACCTAAAAATAAACAGTTTAACCATAAAATGCCTCATTGTTTTTTGTTCTTGATTTTTTCTTGTTTGTTTTTTGTTTTGTGTTTTGTTTTTTTGCCATTAGTTGAAAATGCAGTGGTCTTCTGCCTACTTTGCAATTTTAGTTCGTGGATTTATTCAAAATGCAATTCGGAAACATGGTTAAGTCTTTATAATGGAATACCTTATCAAAAGTCACCTTCTTTATATATTGCAGTCAGCTTACAACTAAATTTGAAGTGATTTTATAAAAAGTGTACAACTTCAATTTTATTATCGTAACCCTGATCTTCTTTCCAAAAGTAAAAGTAATTTAAGAACTCCTCTGCGACAAGGACTATCCCAACCTGACTTCTATGGTGACGTGATTTACAAACGTCGTAAGATCCTTGGCCATGATCACTTTCATACTATCTCTGTTAAACTTTTTGAAAGGTTTATCAAAAGGGGTTATGACCCTATCATTTTGCAATGCACTGCATGCTTAGTGAGGGACCCATTTACAGTTCGCCACTATGCTTTCCTCTTTAAATGTGCGATGACCGAACAGGCTGTGGACCCTATGATGACGTCTGCATAAAGCCCAAAAGTGACATTTGATTTTGTCTGCAGTTTTGTCTTGTAGTGCCATCAATGGTTTATTGTCTTTTTGCTCTAGCTTCTGCCAAGTCATTGAGTACCTTCTTTGTGGCTTTCTAGGCTAATGTTTTTGTATTTATATATGCACAAGTATCTTTGTATTTTACTTATATTACCTATTAATGCTGCCTTGTTGGTTAGAGAATAGTTCATGGCGGAGATTTATTTACACTGTCCCGTTTTATTGGGTTGACGGTAGGGTAAGTGTGAGGTTTGGTGCACCCTAGCACTTTCCGTTCCAAGGCGATAGCCCTTTTGTCAACCCTTTTGTGTTTGTGATGTCTTATTTGGCCTTTTATTCATCTTTAAATTTGTTCTTTGTTTCTGTGTGTGTTTGTGGTTGCCTGTCGTCCTTGAATGCTCCTTTTCCTGGTCGATTGTTATCTCTATATTCAAGTCATAAACAGGAGACCTACTGGCCTTGTCTCAAAGTACTGTCATGTTCTATATAAATCTGTAAAGCTGTGACCGCTGTAGTGGTATTATTATACCCCATTGTCATTTTTTGAACAAACTAGGTAGAGAATACATGCGAAATATTATTTAGTGTTTGAAGTACCAGAGAAGAATAGGTTTGCCTATATAACTCAATGTAATAGTGTGACTTCCGGGACTTGGCCAAACTGGAATCCAAGCTTGATTCCAGGGTCACCATTTAAAGAACTTGGTAGAGGACAATACTCTGAAGCTACATGCAGCTTACGAAACATCTAGTTCGTCTAGTTTTAGAGAAGAAGGTGTTTATATACGTTCCTATAAAACTCTATGTAAAAGTATGACCCCCGAGACCGGGCGAAATTTGACCATATATGATCTACAGTTGAACGACATTGGTAGAGATCGATACTCTTATACTACGTATATATACGTTATACTACGTGCATATTATTAGAACTTAGGTCTTGCAGTTTCAAAGAAGAATATTTTGATGGACTTTCCTATATAACTCTTTGTAAAAGTGTGACACCCGGACCGAGCCATATTTGACCACAGGGTTACGATTTTAACAAAATTGGTAGAGAACCATACGCTTATACTAAATGCAAAATAGTAGACCTCTGGATCTGTTTTTTTAGAGAAGTTTTTAAAGATATATACTATATAAATATATGACCCCTTGGGCGGGGCCAAATAAGTCCTCAGGGTCACCATTTTAACAATCTTGCTAGTGGACCATAAGCTTTTATGAGACAGCATACTATGATACCTCTAGCTCTTACAGCTGTAGAAAAGAAGATTTTAATTAACGAATTCCTACTTAACTCTATGTAAAACTGTTTCCCCTGGGGCTGGACCGTATATGACCCCGGGGTCACAATTTTATAAATACTTGGTAGAGGACCCTAAACGTATGATACATGTAAAATATTAGACCTGTAGCTTTTGTAGCGAAAAGGATTTTTTAAAGAAACCTGAATTTTATCTAAAAGTTGGTGATAACTCTAAAAACAGGTATCAGCTACCATGTTGGCACTGCTCTCAGGGATTTTTTTGTTTCTCTACAAGGTACTCAATAGCATGGTACTAGTAAGAATTTGGCCCTTGAGATGGCTACAAAAAAATGTATGGCTCATGTCCTAATATCAGTGTAGGGCTTGTGCGCGTGTGGGTGAACATATTGATTTCGGAAAATGGGTGATAAGTGAGTCCTTACTCTTGAACGCGTCGGATATGTTCGGGCTTTTCCGTCAAATAACGATAACCATAGCCTATTCACATTACATGATTATAACCTCAGGTACCTATACACACATTTATCATATAATGACGCCAGATCAGTACTGACACAATGAATTTAGAATATTATTATATGAGAAAATTAAATTCAAAATAACGAACTTTCTTCAAAGTAAGTTCTATAAGATACAAGTACAAACATTAAATAGTGTATGTGGAGAACATTTTATACCAACAACTTACCAACGGATTCGAACCCGCCGCTCTAGAAACCAATCTCGACACAACGCCTCGCACAAAGCAGACGTCTTATCCGATTCGGCACCTAGTCAACCTAAAATTATTGATTTCGGAAATCGGATGATACTAAAGCCGTACTCTTGAACGCGTCGGATATCTTCGGGCTTTTTTGTCTAATGACAAAAACCATAGCGTATATTAATACGATAGAGGATACGCATTGCATGATTATAGCCTCAGGTACATATACAAACATTCACCACAGAAAGACGTCAGATATATACTGATACAATGAATTTAGAATACGATAGCTGATTATCTGAGAGATTTAAATTCAGAATAACGAACTTTCTTTAACGTAGGATCTATAATATATAAGTTACTGTACAAACATTTAGTATTTTATATGGATACTATAGATTTTAAACTAGATTCCTACACTTCTTCAACATTCATGAAAACATACACATTTTGGTGACAGTATCGACTAACTGCTGCAAATCCAATATCAGACTGTGTTCATCACACATCAACAACACATATGTGAGCAATTCAAAAAATAATTGAAAGTAGATCTGCAAGTCGATCGGGAAATGTAGCGATCAAGGACCACAGTCAACCAAAAACACGCATTGAAATAAACAATAATCTCATAGATGAATACAAAGCTAGATATGAAATCACCGAAATAAAATGGTTGACAATAGGGCCACCACCTTCGACCGGTCAGTGGCAAAAATGGCCGCTGTGTAGGGTATTTAAATCATGTTGTAGTGTGCTCCAAACGTCACTCTTACCCTACTGTCACCCCAATAAAACGGGACAGTGAAATAAAGATATCCCTTCTAGCTTATATTCTTTAAAAAACAAGGCAGGATTAATAGGCTTTATAAGTATAACAAATATATGATAATGCATATATGAATATAAAACACAAATGCCTAAAAAGCCACAAAGCAAATACATAATGACAGAAGCGAGAGTAACAACCGAATACACAATTATGGGTACGAAAGGACTAGCATCAGACGCTACCGTGCTTTTTGAGGATTTACGTAGACGTCGTTATAGGGTCAACAATTTGTCCAGTCATCGCATAATCAAAGAGGAAATCATAGTGGCAAACTGAATATTGATCAATCACTAAACATGCTGTGTGAAAAACAGTCTACTACTTTTTATGGCGCATTAATGATCCTGCAATAGCTTTCAATGGAACTAACTGCGTAGTGATACCTTCAAATGTCAAAATCCATAGATGACATGTCAATTAAGTACATGTAGATACATGTAGATACTATAAAAAGCGTTGTCCTATTTGCTAAACAAGATTTATAGCAATCAAATATACCCAGTTCATTTAAAAAACAAACATTCATTTTTTTTATTTTCGATTATTTGTATTCCGCTGTTATTCAAATCAAGATTGTGTTTATGTTAGTACACAAGTCTCTTGGTCCCATAGTTCAACATATGGCGATACACAGTTGCATAAGATTTCAGAAAAAACACAGTTTGCACGAGGATTTTTAACATCCCTAGAAAATCATTACATACTAAGGCTTGTGTTTTCAAAGGTACCACTTTAGCAAAACACATTGCAGTCTAAATTTGCTTTAAAGGGGGTACATCAGGATTTTTCTAGAAATATTTAAATTATAAAAATGTTCCAATTCATGATAAAACACTTATATCAATCAAAATATGATGTTCGAACCATTTTGTTAATGTCTAAGCTTTAAAAACACCATATAGCTAGGACGGAATCGGACGTAAAATGCTAAAATTAACCCTGGTGCGTCATCTAGGATAGCACGTCTCACTGTGCAGAATGAATTTCTTTGCAAATAAGGGATACTTTTTTAGGCTCATTTATTATGTTTTGGCCATGTAGAATAGAAAATATTAATATTTGTCAATTTTAAGTCGGACACCTAGACCCCCATGGAAAGCCTGATGTACTCCCTTTAAAAACGTACCCGTTATGTTAAGAATACGTAAGCATTTCTATTTAATTTCTGCATTTAGCAATTAAACATGATTTACGTTTATGGCATGCTCATATTTCAATAAAGTATCATGCGCTGTTCCAATAACACCCAAGGTGCACTGCAAATCTGATATGGGTTATGTAATTACTCGCAACAACTCTAATCATGGTTACAGTTAAATCATTAAATCTTATACAACTTGTCAATGTTAATGTTTCACACTTCAATTTTAAACCAGTTTTATGTGCATGTTTTGATTACCTTTGGCTGTTTGTTCTTGACTGATTTTATTCAGTTACCTCACGTTATGAACATAGTATTGCTTGATATTTCGGACAATATGTGTCTGAAAGACTTTTACTTTTGATACCACGTTCTTTTTCCTTACATGGTGCAATATTCAAACATGTTCAAAGTGTTTTACTAGCTGATGCCATGTTAATATGTTGGCTTCGTATGCCAGTTTAAATTCTCTAAGACGTGCAGCTAGCGACGTTTAAGATAATATAAAATGCGTTTATACTCATTCAAATTTCTCTTATATTGCAGAAGAGAGAAGAAATATATTGGAAGGTAAGTTTCAATGTGCACTATTCTTCTATGCAACGTTAAAGCATTTTAGTCGGGTTGCTGGTACGAGAACCCCCCAAAAAAGTCCGCACAAATGTTTTTTGCAGATAATGTATGTTTAGGATGACCTTAATCCAAATCTGAATGATGCCACATTGGCACCCTTGGGGAGCTTGAAATATTCAAGATGGCGGCCAATATGGCCGCCTAAATATATATACTCATGATCAAGGTGTTCTTTTATAGGTTTGGGGGTCAAGGAAGTGATTTTTAGCATTGGTTTATGTTTACAGGTGCTATGTAGTGACATAATTTACTTTTAGACGGCAAATATGTTAAAAATAGACAAAAACTGTAAAAAACAACAACAAAAAAACATAGCATTGAATAACATATTATCGGGGAATACATGCGGGGTGTCATACAACACGTTGACAACTATGATGGTTTGATGCAGATGTTGGAGAGAAGAGCAGCTCAAAGTAGGACGGACAAACTCTGGCTTGATTGTCAAACCAGTCTTGATTATGATGTTGTTTGTCCGAGCAGAACGGGAAGCTCAATGGGCCTTACATGTATATGCTGTTGCCTCAATGATGCCTTACGTCATAGCTGCAGGACATGTAAACTATGCCAGGTATGGATTGTATTATCTGAGGTCCATGGAAAAACTTCTAGAGGAGTTTCAAGCAAATGGTGAACATGTGATGCGGCACAAAGCTGGTCTTTGGAACGCCATTTGGTCAGACATGTTCATAGAAACCACATTCATGCGGTATGGTCATAATCCAGGAGGACTGATATGAATAACACTGAGTCCATCTGCTCTAAAGCGTTGGGCTCTCAGTCTGCATACATGCAATTGCCTCCTAAAAGATTTGGATGGCATGAGCCACTTTACGTCACCACACACAAGGAGGAGGCAGATGCAAAAATTGAATCAGATTCAGCTGACAGACAATATATCCGCGAGAAGCTTGACACCTGTACTGACCCCCTCATCCCAGAAGAACACTCTGATGGTATCCTTCATATTGTCTCCGGTAGAATAAGCACATATTCAGTTAATGTCGATTATGCTGTCAACTTTGGAAGAACACAGATGTCTGCAAGATCCTGGCCTGAAGGTTTCAACGTACCTTTGTCCAACAATGTGGTCACTATGGCATTCAGTAGAAAAGATGTAAAGTGTGGATCGATCTGTCACTGTCTATGACACACAGTTGATCTACTTACGGGTAATGGGATTGATGTCAATTCGATACATTGACTTAAAAGATGTGTTTAGCCTTGAGCTTGCTCCTCACCCAACATCAATGTTTGATGGTAATGGCAACATGGGGATATCAACTTCAAAATCCATGCTGAAGAAGAAGCTTCAAATTGTTCAATCAGCACGAACTTCATTGAAGCCAGATTTGATCATTATTGATGGTTGCGCAATTCTCTGGTGCATCCATTGGCCTTCCAAAGCGACTGTGCAGGATTTTGCTGACAGTTACTGGCGCTTTATGTCACAACGACTCAATACGTGTTAATGAGTATCTGATATTTGACCGATACTATAAGTACAGCATTATTAGTGGCACAAGAAAGAGCCCCGAATGATTGAGAAGTCTGGCATTGGGCATAAACTAAAGCTAAGTACATCGTTACCAGCGCAGCAGACGGTCCTGACCATTACAGACATCAAGGTTCAGCTGATTGACATGACCAACGGTTCCCCGATATATTTATTTGGGAGTTTCCATTATTAGCATGGAGTTGAGGAGAAGTCAGGAGGAAGTTGATGTTATCATTCATCAGTAAATGGTATATGCTGCTTCACAGGGAGTCAGAACGGTGACAGTAATCTGTGATGACACTGATGTGTTCGTCCTACTGCTTCACTACTATGTGCTCAAAGACTTGACCTGCTCTCTTCTGATGGAAGGAACTAGTGTCATACGAACAGTAATAGACATAGCAGCGACGGGTTAAGAAACAATCAGCGATTGTACCTCAGCTATTAGCCGCACATGCTCTGTCTGGCTGTGATACTGTATCTAAACTAAGCGGCCTACGTAAGGCAACAGTTGTCAAGAAGCTGCAGAAGGGTCACAAACTTGAGAAACTTTGTGACAAAAGTGCTGATAAACAGGACGTCATTGCAGAAGCGACCTGTTTTGTTGCCAAATGCTATGGGAGGAAATGAAATGGCAGCATGTCAATGTCATCAGAAAGGATGTTTGGTTGGCTAAGACGAGAAGCAAGGAAGTTAGGAAGACTGCTAAGCTACAATCTGTGCCACCAACATCAGAGTCCTTCTCCGAAAATGGCATTCAGACATGTATCTGGAAAAGTGCAATGAACGCAGATCCACCTGACGAAATTTGGATGGCGCAAAAATAAAAATTATAAAGTTCTTACACCTGTAACATTGCTTGCAGATAAACCGCCAGCACCTGCAGGTGTTCTTCAGAAGATTTGTTGCGGATGTCCGTCTGAGCAGCCCCGTGCAACAGAAAGGTGTAGATGTTATGCAGCTCAGCTAGCATGCACAGTATTTTGCAACTGCTTCCTGACAAGTAATTGTCAAAATTGATGGAAAAAATAGGCTGAAGAATTTAGCGATGAAGAGTCAAATAGTGATACTGATAATGAAAATGATGAATAAACAGCTAACCATGTTATTGCTGGAGAATCATTCGTGAGACTGTTTTGGCGTACATCTGCACAGACAAGTGACTGAACACTGAAGCTCATGCTGGGTTTTACTTACTGCAGTAAACAAGGACTTTGCATGACCAGCAGACATATTTTATTTGTATTGTGAATAAAAGTCATTCCATTAATTTGGTGTTAATGTTGCCATCAATAACAAAAAATCATTTTTAGAATAATTTTACTCTTTTAACAATTGCAATGGTAATCTATAAGACCGCTAGACCTTATAAGACCGCTAGAACTTTTCTAACATCAAGTACGGTTTCCTTGACCGCAAAAAACCTATCTGTCGACACAAAAAGCATGTTTCTTGCTCATATAATACAGAAGATATGGCAATTTTATGTTTCGGCAGCCATCTTGTCCGCCATCTTGAATTTTTCAAATTGCCCCAAATTTCTTTTAAACATTACATATGGTTTCCTTGACCACTACAAACCTATATGTCGACACAAAAAGCATGTTTCTTGCTCATATAATACAGAAGATATGGCAATTTTATGTTCGGCAGCCATCTTGTCCGCCATCTTGAATTTTTCAAATTGCCCAAAATACCCTATTAACATTAAATATGGTTTCCTTGACCACAAAAACCTATATGTCGACACAAAAAGCATGTTTCTTGCTCATATAATACAGAAGGTATGGCAATTTTATGTTCGGCAGCCATCTTGACCGCCAACTTGTCCGCCATCTTGATTTTTTTTAAATATAAAAATACCTTTTTAACATTAAATAAGGTTTCCTTGACCACAAAAACCAATATGTCGACACAAAAAGCATGTTTTTGTCTCATATACTGCATAAGATACGGTGCTTTTATGATTCGGCGGCCATCTTGTCCGCCATCTTGAATATTTCAAATTCCCCAGAGGTGCCAAGGTTGCATCATTAAGTCTTTGAGTAAAGACATATTGTAGAAAATTGTTTTGCAAAAACATTTTGTGCGGACTGTTTTTTGGGGTTAGGCCAAAAATCTGCATTTGGCAACAGGACTATTTAACAAGATACATTGTACTGTCACAGCTAAGCTAGTATACAGTATCAGTTTAGTATGTTAGTGATGTTTATGATCTTTTCAATGAATACTTGAATCAGTATTAAGTTTGATGATCTTGCAGTGGCAAACATTTAAAAGACACACTTTATACAACTGATCGGATTTCCTATTATCATGATTATGCAGGATGATTATTATTAGCGAAGTATTGATATTGTTTTGCTTAACTTGCATGTCTAAAATAAATATATCTAAAATTAGAAAAACAGAAACTTCTAGATCCTTTCCAGTTTCAATCACACTTTATTATTACACCAAACAGTCAACGATTTATGTTGATGAACTGGTAAAGGGATCTGTTGAAAATTCCCCCTACCCAAGTTATAAAGAACGGCGAGAACATTGCGATATCTTTAAATAGTATACTTACAACATCAACACATTCTACTATATATCCACACCTAGTCATGACGTAACAATTAATTTCAGCTGATAATAGTTCACTCCCCCACTACCCCAGTTATAAACAATGGCGTGGACATCTTTTAAGTGTATACTGGGTTCCTAAACAAGCGAATACATCGCTTTGAACAAATACTGATGACACATATTGTATATTAAGCTGATCAACTGAAACATTCTGTCAACATTTAATCTATGATATAAAATGAAAACCAAAAGAGAGAAAAAAAACATTGTACTCAAAATATACTAAGGACGGCGTTTTGTGAAATAAACTGACCATTTATCAATTAAACTGTCTGAATACACACCTATACAGTATTTTCTAAAATAAATGCAATTGACTACTTATATCAACAATTTCTGAATGTCATATATAACATATTGGTAACAGTATAGCTTGTTGGTAACAGTATTGTTAACGTGTGCGTTGCGCAATAAATAGCCTACATGCATTTGGATTGTATACTCAAAATTGAATTGACACAAACATTTCTTTATGATTATATTACGATGGAAACATGAAATAGATGCCAATATTGAAGCTGTATCACATTTTACAACTGCAGTGTTTAACGGTGATGCATTAGAATGTATTGTTGTCAATGCATTGTTATATTTAGTATTTGACAACCTGTATTCCCCACTACTTTGTTGTATATTGTTATGTTCATTGACTATTTAATGTGTTCATTTGATTTAGTTTGAGGTACACCAAAAATATACACTGACATAGTTTCTGTGTGCTGTGGTTTCAATAGGGCCATTGTTGTCGAGTTTGTAGAATATAATAGATCGAGTGTCTACTATTATTTTAGATGTTGCAATTAGTATTTATTTATGTATTGTTATGAAAACTCTGTATTTGTGTTCAATCATTAAATATAAACATTGGTGTGCTTGATGTGTTCTCTGTATTAGACATTGGGGACTGTTTGAGCTAGATGGTTTAAACTGGACGGTATGAAATGGATCATCATATATGAATAAGATAAAGTAGTCGCCTGGAAAATGAATATGAGATACGAATCCATTGAATGTACATCGTGAATTTAAGAAATGCATGGATAGAATTCAACTACATTGCAGTTTAATATTTAAACATGTCTAAAGTTTAAAAGGTTTGCGGATTTCGGTGTCTGAGATATGACCAACAAGACTTTTAATGTGAAACCTTTTTCGTACGGATGGGACTTATGAATTTATAGAGATGGTTATATATGTCAGCACATTTATCATACTGCGTTCTGGGTTTATGCTCACCGACGTGCTGATCTAGATTTAGCAGGTTTTGCAATACTCGTCTTTCATTGATATAAAAGCTATTAAGCTGCATGTCGCGGTTAATAACATGGTATTACTACCTTTCATCCTCCTTTAGGCCAATCACTTAAGCACTTGAAATAAATAGTTCACATCTTCAACTACATTATGAGCCTTCTTAACACATTCCACAATATAACCCTACAGGTATAGATCTTAATCATATGCACTAATAAAACAATTAAATCTTCATTTAGCGTTTCATATTCCATCCAATAGCACATTCACGACGGCTCAAACTACGATTATCATTTCTGTTCACAAAATATCATATACAGTCTCACTTCCGATACTGTTACTTCCGATATAGTGTAGGACTAAACTACCTACACTATATCGGAAGTGAGACGTTATGTGATAGTTTGTAAACAAATTGCTAATCGTAGTTTACATGCTTACCCATATTTGTCTGCTACGAACTGATATATAAAATCCGTTTGCAGCGTTATAGTAAACTATGTTGACTTCATAATCAGTTATATAATCTGTATCTAAAGCACAATGCACAGTAATGGTAACATTTTTTACTTCAATATTTAGTTAAATAATACAAATTATTAGTTATCAGACTGATGCACGGAAAACATTGACGGAAACATGTAATTAAGATACACATAGAGTGATTTGATATTAAGATCGATGTTTGAAACACATTCTAGTCGGGAACTCTTGCGTAGATCACTTCCTACGGATACATTTTGTTTTCGATGTAAATGCAATACGTCCGGCTGTACGAGCGTTGGTCAATGCGTCCGGATTATGTCCTATACAAGATACAATTTATGTTTATCTTGACTTCTAGGATTGGAATATTCAGCAAACTGCACCCATGTTCCTCTTTTCGACCTGACTCGGCGAAGGAACTTTATTTAGTCGCAGTGTTCTACTGTTTCCAAATATAGGTCACGTCCGGTTTTGGGTACAAGTTGGGATATTGATCAAACTGCACCAATATGTTCTTCTAATCGACCTGACATGGTGAGCCCATGATTTTGTTGCTGCGACCTACGTTGTGCGAAATTTAGGTCAAGACCGGTTTAGTGTACACGTAATCTATCTCAGTTGATATTTGTGGGATATTGACCAAACTGCATGTGTATGTTCCTTTTATCTACCTGACATGATATTATTGTATGCTATGACTGGAATCTACTTTCTCTATCTCTCGCCGTCTGTCGCAAGATGACCCTAGTGGTTGGAACTAACTCAGGAGAGAATCAATGTTGGCGACTGCATTTATATCCGTTTAATGCAACTTTTAAAATATGTCAAATATATATACAATTATCAAGAAAAACCAGCGAATATACTGATGAAATATGAAAAAGAGAACGTTTAAGACGTTTGTATTATTATCACAATTACTGAATGTGTCGATTGACTAGGTATGACACTAAAGTGTTGTTGAAGTTACAACAATGTTGATGATCAAAATCGTTACATGAATGATAATCTAACGCGATATATTTGATGCGCGAGAGTTCATGAACATGATGCGCGACTCCAATGATCGGTGATTGTCATCAAAAGCCTTCTATAAGGGTTGACGACGTGGTGAATAACCTCCACCGAGGTTGTGGGGTAATGTTCCTACAATGAGATCTGCTGACGGGCCCACCACGTGTCCCGGGGGTTATTACTCCTATGATAACCTGACCATGTGATCCAGGTACGCGGACCGTCTCCACCACTTGTTACGTTATGCGTTGAATCACCTAGAGGGTCTACACACCCTAAAGGCTTAGCTCCACTCCGGGAGGCTTAGGCTGTAATAATACATACTTTTAGATATCGGTTCTTTAACACAACAATCGTATACAATTATCATTACATAAACAAATCATTATCTAGTAAATATGTGTGAGCCACTCTATAATTATGATATTAGCAATGTATACGTATTCTACAACGACATGTATACGCATCGGCATATATACAAGTCTATCATTCACCGTTTAAACCAATGCACCTAATATACAACTTTATCAATTTAATCTTGTATTACTATTAATGAGTTATACGCCTCGGCATACAAACATGTATCTCATCTCACCGATAACTAATGCTTTAATATACTCTTTACAGCGTTATCAATTTAATATTGTATTACAATCAATTAATGATCGACTACAGTACTTATATAAAATAAATTTAACTTTTCAAGTAAAATATAAAGCCACGGTTTTAGTAACATGCACAAAGCAAAATGGCGACGTCCATTGAATACAAATGTACAATAAACCTTCATCAAATAGATATACTGACACATATTACCTGTGAATGTCACCCTTTCAAACGACTGCTCCAACCAAAGCAACTTTCAAAATTCCCGGCCACGACTGGAAAAACAATGCACTTTATAACCCAACGCCTGAAACGCCTAAACCATCATTTTTTCACATTCATCCGTGACACACGTGGCAATTTTCATATATACACGGAAAGGTCCATTTAAACAATTTGTCCCCTTTAAAGAGATAGTTTGTAAAATACCTGTACTTGTACATGCATTAACGCACATATAATCGTATTAAATGGACCTGCCTAAACTCCGCTTAACAACGCTATAAACATTCTTGCTTTCCCGTGGTACATTAATATATCATGGAAATGGTAATTATGTTTTCAACTGAACAATGAATTAGCATGTGACTGACAGATGTCTTCAAGTGTTTACAATTACCAATACGCTCTACTCAAGATTATTTTCTGGACACCGTCTATTCGCGATACATTGCTTAAACTGCATCAGGTTTGTACCACTTGTCGATCCTGGGAATGTCGCTTGTGAGGGCTCGAAGTACAGGCCGTGCATCAAGTTAACAATGTTGAAACATATATTCAGACGTGTTATCATTCAACTGAAGTAATAGTTGATTATAATTATAAGTACATTATGAATCTTGAGTTAACATTAATACATGTAACAGAAGTATAGCTATTATGTGTTTTTTTCTGATGTCATGACAAAAAGGTAATCATATTACATGATTAGTTCGATTATATTAGAATAATTTAAAATGAATAAAATGTAAAATAGAGTCAAAACCCTTAGTTTAGTTCAGTAATTTAAAACTTGGAACGCTAGTCAAGAAAATCTAAGACTTCCATTGGATTAGAATTCTAACATCACGTGGTTCGAGTATTAACTTTCATACCCCATCCAACCCCTTCTCCAAGAAGCGAAAACGGGGCTGCCTGGGGCATGAAACAAAACCTTAATTTCAGCTTAACAGGTTTCAATATTGTAAAATTAAAACATGCAATTGGTAATTTTAAACAGGTTACTATATTTTTTTCAGTAAAAATGTTTTATTGTCGAAATATCCATCATACAGTCATGTTAATATAAGCTTTCCCATCGCTTAACGGAATTAAGGCGCGACCACATAATGCATGTAAGGATACAAACATGAAAGATGTTCATTACGAACACAAATCACGTATGTGGTTACTACCGATTGTATGACGTAGACGTTTGTTTGTTTTTTAGCTCGACTATTCGAAGAATAAGAGAGCTTATGTAATCACCCCGGCGTCGGCGTTGGCGTCGGCGTCGGCGTCCCACATCAAGGTTTGCGTGTAAGCTGTGTTTACAAGTCTATATCTCTTACATTTCTTATCCTACCACAACCAAATTTATTCATGGGCTTCCTTGTAGCATTATCTTAAGGGCTGCATAAGCAATTTTGGTTCCTGTAACCCAAGGGCTCCCATGAAACGCAAATTATAATAGCCCATAAAATGTGTCCCATTTTACATCAAATTTTGCGTGTAAGCTGTGTTTACAAGTCTATATCTCTTACAATTCTTACCCTAGCACAACCAGATTTGGCCATTAGCTTCCTTATAGCATTATCGTAAGGGCTGCTTAAGTAATTTTGGTTCCTGTAACCCCTGGGCTCCCATGGAACCCAAAATCTGTCTGTTTCACATCAAATTTTGTGTGTAAGCTGTGTTTACAGGTCTATATCTCTTACATTTTTTGTCCTAGCTGAACTAAATTTTGGAATTGGTTTCCTTATAGTATGATGTAAAGGGTTGGATAAGTACTTTTGTCTTCTGCAAATTCTGGGCTCCGATGGAACCCAAATTGTGATGGCCAATAAAATGTGCAATAAATGCAGATCAAGGTTTGCATGTAAGCATGTATATATCTATAATTTTGGTTTGGGATTTGTTATAGCATTATGCATCGTATTACTTCACCCATATTGGGTCTTGGACTCCCTCCCCCCCCCCCCCCAACCTCTACCCCCGCCCCCACTTCCTCCACAACCTTTTATTTATTTATTTTTTTACATATTTCTGGTGTTGTTTTAGTCAATTCTTACAAATATATGTTGCAACCCTCCCGCCCCCAACACCCCCCCACGCCTCTCACCCCATCACCTCCCCCAAACCCACCCCGCTCCAGACTGAAACCTTTTTTTTTTTTTTACATATTTCTGTGAGCTTTTGTCAATTCTTACACAATTATGTTGCAACCCTCCCCGTCAACCCCCGCTCCTACCCACCCCCGCCTCTCACCCCATCACCT
>JAWPHD010022491.1:0-24941 GCA_037043455.1 Cyrtodaria siliqua | reverse complement strand
ATAGTTTCATCATGAAAAATCAGACTTACCCTTATAGGTAATGAAATGAAGCTATCCAAATAATGAACACAACAGGACAACGGTATATCTTGCGAGTATTGTATGTTTCTAATTCCTTGTTTGGAGCAGTAGCTTTGATTGTGTTAAATTGTATGTACATTTCAGCTAAAGACATTACAGCTCGAAAGCGAGAGGGTTCTGCTGACCATAGAACAGTTTTTGTAAGTAATCAATTCGTATAAAATTTCTTGATACCTTGTGATGTCTTGTAAATCAAAAAGTCAAATGTGCTATACTTATCGATGCTTGCTCCAAGAATAGGATAGTCCGAATTATATGTTACTGTCGAGCTTGCTTGTGGAGAGCTCGACTTAGGGATTACTTATGTACGTTCGATGTAAGTGCGTCCAAGTGTCCGGACATGAATTCGACTATGTGTCAAGACATTCGTTCGTCCGTCCGTACATCCGTCCGTGCATTCTTCTGGTTACGTCCAAGTAAAGTACAGTTTCTGTTTATCTTGACTTCTAAGATGGGGATATTGCCCAAGATTAGAGAACAAGTTCTAAATCTCAGCTTCTATTCGTGGGATATTGATCAAACTGCATCAGTATGTACCTCTTATCGACTGGTTGAGTTGTCACTGTGACCTACTTTCTTTGAATTATTGGTCGCGTCTGGCTAAAGGTTCAAATTCTGAATCTCAGCTTATATTTTGTGGATATTGATCAAACTACATCAGTATGTACCTCTTATCCATCTGACATGGTGAGTCCGTATTTTGTCACTTTGACTTATTTTGTGCAAAATATAGCTCATTTCCGGTTTAGGGTACACGTTCTCAATGCCAGCTCTATTGGTCGGATATTGACCAATGTTTTAGGTCATTATTAGGTCATGTAAGGCCTTATGACGGTCATTTTGTATGGAGTTATTATGCAAACCACCCCTGTTCACCTGGGTTGAACCAGTACTGTATACCTCGCACCATCCGTAAGATTCGACATTTTCTCATTTAACAGTAGGAATCGAATCCGCAGCAGTGAAATACGAGAAAGTTTTACACGATATGTTCTTATTTGGCCGGAACCTACTTTTTGTCGCCCTGAAATGGCATGTGTGGGCTCGACATGCAGACCTTGGCATTCTAATTTTAAAAGATACTGGCCGGACAAGTCGGACTAAAAATTAAATTTCCTGACAAGCAATTAATAACCTAATCCGAACCTTCTCCGACGTGTTCAAAGCCTTTTGAACCATTTTGACATTTTATATCAGAGGGATTGTCTTATTAATAATACGGAATCGACTAGTCGTGCACATTCAAAATATGTAAGCGACATAGAAACGTATTTATTTTACAACTTCTTATCAAATTTCGATAAATGAATGTTAAATTTACCGTCTTGACAACGTTAAACTTTCGCCGAGAGCATTTATTAGTGCCGAAAAAGAAAAATGATTTTTTCATCAACATAATTAGTTCATTAAAAAGCATCTAATAATGCGGTTGTTGGTGAATTGGGTAGATACCCTCTGTACTTTGAAGCTTTAATTAGTACTGTTAAGTGTTTTCAGTGTCAACTGCTTGAAGTGTCATCTGATTTTAATATCTGGGATTCATGCATCTACTTCCTATTAAATTATCTTAAAATACAAACCAAATCCATATATAAGAATCATCTATTTAAAGACACATTTCCCAACTGAATCTAGTCGTTGAAAAATCATGACTAGCATGCTCTTCTCACTGACTGATTACCATAGAGACATTATATTGAGGCCCCATCACAGTTTTTTCTTTTCATTTACTATTACCTGAGTTTTTGATATAAAATATATTGTAACTAAAAACACTTTATTGTTTATTATGCTCCCCGAAATGTTGGGGGAGCATATAGTCGCCGCTTTGTCCGTCCGTCCGTGTGTGCGTCCGTCCGTGCGTCCGTCCGTCACATTTTTTGTCCGGAGCATAATTCCAAAAGTATTGCAGATGCCTTCATCAAAGTTCGTGTGAATGATTAGGAGAATGAGACGGAGTGCAGGGGATAAGAACCATAACTCTAGTTTCACTACTTTTTGAATTATCTCCTTTTTTTTAAAAATCTTATCCGGAGCATAATAGAGTGCCGTACGGATTCATTTTGAATAAGGAAGCACTCACACTAAACATTACTTTTTTTCTGTGTAACTTTCGGGATGCATCCATCGGTTCTACCGATTCTCTTGTTGTTATTATTAATATCAGAAAATAAACAACAACACAAGAACTAGAAGTGATAATTTTACTGCACCATATATTAATATTAGTTCCACCTATGGCCCATATAAGGTTGTCCATACGGATTTGGTAACCACTGTCTACACTGTTCAACAACACACTTAGGCATGATCTCTCTGCGATGCCAGGTTATGTCACCATTTCTGGCAGTACTTTTCTTCACAATATGTATTTGGTCGTTCAATGCCCCACAGTTGTATAACATCACCCAAAATCGCTGGTATATTGGTTTCCTGCTGCAGGTATTAGCGACGTGTGGGTCCTTTGAGAGCAACAAACACAATTAAGAGAATAAAGCAGCAGACTCGGTTTTATTGAGTCTGTTCATGAGAAGTAATGAAAGAAGCAACACTTCTCACGCCCCCTAGCACCGGCTTAAGCGGTATTCTACTTCAAAGCCACCTATATTGGGCTCGTTGGTCCCAAAGGACCAGTAAAAAATAACACTACTGATTCGTAGCACGGGGAGACTTTTTACAGCCGCCACACTGCACTAAACGAACGCTAGTGTGAATGTTAATAAATACTGATAAAGGTGATCCTTTGTGAGCAACAAACACAATTAAGAGAATAAAGCAGCAGACTCGGTTTTATTGAGTCTGTTCATGAGAAGTAATGAAAGAAGCAACACTTATCACGCCCCCTAGCAGAGGTTAAAAAGCCATAACTCCGCCAAAATCATTCAACCGGAACACGTCGATGATATGCGCAACTAGGCTTTGTACAGTACTGAACATCCCTCCCAAGTGTCGTTGAAATCCGGCCAGGGGTTTATGAGAACTAGTCCGGACAAAGTTTGTGACTGGTAGGCAGGCAGGTAGACAGACAGCACAAAATCAATATGTCTCCCATCCATCGGGGAGACTTAACTATTCATATAATTCAAGGATTTACAAATTCAATATTTAATATATATTTTTAAAACAGACACTGCAAAGAAATAAATGGGACCCACAAAAGTACACATGGTCACATCAAACACATAGTACCGTGTATGGTAGTAACTTAACGGTTAATTTCTCCAATCACCATCTTAGTGCAGGAAAAAAAAAAGCGTACTATTTTACAAAGAAGGACAACTCTATTGTCAACCCTTTTGTGTTTGTGATGTCGTTTGCATTTATTATTGCTTTTGCCTTCTTGTTTGTCTGTTTGCGTGTTTGTTTCTGTGTTTTGTGGTTGACTGTCCTCCTTGAATGCTACTTTCCCTGTCTGATCTTTTTATATTTCTTTTCTCTGACTTCCAAACTAATGTGTCATACAACAAAACAATCAAACCGACACTGCAATATTTTGTATTTATCGTATTCGGCCGTGTTCAAAGGTCCACTCTCATACTCCTTTGTACCGTGGTTACTGAGAAAAGAAACTGGAACTGAGGAGAATGGAAAAAAGAATAACAAAATGGACCTCCGACCAGTTAACACTAGTTCCTTAACCTTTCGCTGGAGAAAGATACATGCCAGGAAAACGGATAAGCAGACGATGCCGTTCGTATTGGCTGGAAATTGGAAAATTGACTTTGACCGCCAATGTTAACTAGACGATCAAACATACCGAAAAAAAATTCCCAACGAGGCAGTCCTAAACGTGTGATGCTTCTACACTTGACAGTGAGAAGGGAAACTTCAAAGTTCGAACTGGCTAAAAGTCCTTAGTGTCAAATAAGGCATATTTCAAGATTTCCGCACAATAACTTCAAAACCATAAAACATACACTCATACAACTTCATAGCTACATTGCTCTAGGTGAGAGGAGGAAACCTATTGTTTTAGAGACCAGTAGGTCAAGGTTCAAGGTCACCATGACTGTATACGGAAATATACATTCTGGAAAATTGCTTAAAACCATAACACTCAGTCTCAAACGTCATACATGTCGGTAAGAGGAGTAACTCTATCGTGTCTGGGGGTCAGTAGGTGAAAGGTCAATGCAAGGTGACCTTATATGAATTCCGCATGATAACTTCAAAATATTAACACCTACACTCATGAAACGTCATAGGTTCATCGCCCTTGATAAAAGCAGGAATCCTATTGATTGTGATATCAGTGAGCCAAAGGTCAAGGCCTCAGTGACATTATATGGAAATAAGCGTTCTGCGCAATAACTTCAAAACCGTAACACATACATTCATAAAACTTCACAGATACCTTGCCCTTGGTAGAAGGACGAACTCAGAAGGTCGAAGGTCAAGGTCACCATGACTGTATACGGAAATAGACATTCTGGAATATTACTTAGAAACCATAACACTCACACTCATGACACGTCTTAGGTAGATTGCCCTATGTGAGAGGAGAAACCCTGTTGTTTTTGCTGTCCGTAGCTAAAAGGTCAAGGTCGCTATGGCCTTATATGGACATACGCATTCCGGACATTCCGGAAGATGACTTCGAAACCATTACATTCATACTCATAAAACTTCATAAGTACATTGACCTAGGAGAGAGAAAGGAGTAACTCTATTGTGTTTGGGGTCAGTAGGTCAAAGGTCAAGGACACTATGACTGTATGCAGAAGTAGACATTCTGGAAAATTACCATAACACACTCACAAATACTCATGAAACTTCATAAGTACAATGCTCACGGTGAGGATAGGGACCCTGTTGTAAATCACGGGGAGGATATTATTTATGGTTAATACAGATACAGCTTAACATTAGTGTTACACATAATATAACTTAGTACACTATACATTGTTTATAGAGAATCACCTACTCTTGTGTGAGCTTGGTGTGAGTTCAGTATTAAAATATACACATATAATTATCCTTTAAAATATGCTGTAACATGCATAAAAAACACTCGGGGTAAGTTTTCCCAGGAGGATCTTGCCCACCGGGAAGGCGAAACCTTTGAGGTCAATTGGACCCACTGATGTGGCCAGACGCTTGCAAACCCCCTCAACATTTTAAGATCATTAATTATCCTTTCGCAAATGGGGATGATCCCAGAGTATCATCTTATGGTGTATATGTTTCTTGACTTATTCGTTTTACTAGAGCTTGTAGTCGAGTTGAGGACTTTAATATTAATTGTATAAAATAAAATGCTACTCCATCAGGGCTACCGTTACCATAAACTTCGAAAAACCTTTGCATTATTATATTATCGTAATCCTTACCTGCTTTTAAATATAAAAGTAATTTGAAAACTTTTCTGCGACAAGGACTTTCACAACCAGTCTTCTATGGTGATGTGATTTACAAACTTCGTAAAATTCTTGGCCATGAACACTTGCATACCATCTTTGATGTTTGTCTCTATTCCTGTCTTGTCGTGCCCTTAATGGTGCATTCTCTTGTTGCTCTAGCTTCTGCCAAGTCACGGAGTACTTGCTATGTGGCTTTCTGTGCTTTTGATTTATATACATATATAGATGAGCATCTATGTGTTATATTTATATTGCCTTTTAATGCTGCCTAGTTTGTTTTAGAGGATATATCACGGCGGCGGTTTCTTTATTTACATGGTATCGTTTTATTTGGATGACAATAGGGTAAGAGTAAGGTTTGGTGCACCCTAGAACTCGTTAAAACCACATCCCAGCAACCTGTGTTTGTCACTGACCGTTCAAAGGCGGTAGCCCTATTGACAACTACTTTATGTTTGTGATGTCATATACCTTGCGTTTTATTCATCTTTGTAATTGTTGTTTTTACTATGCGTGATTTGGTAGATTGAGTCCCTTGAATGGTACATTTCCGTTACGACTTTTATATCTGATATGTTTGATATGAAGGTTTGCTTGAATAACATAGTGTCGAATGATATTCAGAGTTCTATTTTCAAGGTTCCTTGTCAATGTGATGCAATTGTTGTGTCTTGTACCTGATTCCTAAACTGCTTCAGCTATTGCGACGAAAGTTAATGTGTGTATAAAATCAAAGATCTTAAAGAGAACTTTAACGTTCAAACTGCATTTCAATCTTTCCACCACCACTAGGAAGCCAAAACTGTGTATCTGTGAAGTTGCACCATTGCACCATTGACTGTTGTCTTGTTGAGATTTATTACATTATTACATTGTGTACCTTGCGCTCAATTTATTTGTTTTTATTCTCAATGTTATTAGAAGAAACTGGATCTACTGGGTTACATAGTTGGCAAACAAAGTATTGTACATACAACTGTTCAGACATCAGATCCATACATTAATATGCATGTGTACCAATAAGTTAATCCATGAAAAGTTATATCAACACTGACTACTATGTAATTATTTGCAGAATGCTTCAAGTAGTGAAGAAAGTGATGGCTTATCAGCGGATGTTATCATGTCAACAGACGGAGGTCAGTAAACATAGAAATTGATGAAATTAACTATCCGTAAAATAAAGAAATAGTGGGTGCATGAGTTGGTAGCAACCAACATTGTTATACGCTCGTAAGAAACACAGGACGCATTATGGTATGGGGTTGTTCATATGTACATCCATCGGTTAACAATTACGCATCTTGAAACCATAATACCCATTCTCATAAACTACATTGTAATTGGTAAAGGAGGAACCCTATGTAAATACGCATTCCACGTGAATAATTCGAACCCATATTATTTTTGGGATTAGTAGGTCAAAAGTCAAGGCCGCCATAACATTATATAAAAATACGCATTCTGTATCATAACTTCGAAACCATAACACCCACACTCATCAAAGGTCATTCTGTTAAAGTTCAAGGTCGTCATGAAATTATGTACAAATACGCATTCCACATAATAATTGCGAAACCATAACACCTACACTCATGAAGTACATTGCCATTGGAGGGAGAAGGAACCGTTTTGGTGTGGAGTCAGTAGCTAAAAGAACAAGCTCGCAATAACCTTATATTGAAATATCCTTATACTGAAATATACCTTCCATGGGATAACTATAACTATAACGGGCGGGCGACATTTTCTGCTTGATGTATCTTAGCATATCCATGTCCAATCTTCACCAAATTTTAACAGCATCTTCTTCTCATGAAGCAATGACCCTACTCAGAAAACTAGGTCACCGTTACCTACTTTCTCCAAAACATATGATACGTTAACCTTTTTAGTTTAAGTTTGTGTTAACCTTTTTGTTTAAGTTTAATAAAAAGACGGATTCTTTTCAATAACTTCAGTTAGGACTGATATACTGGCTTGAAACTTTCTTGATATTATATGAAGAGGAAGCTTGATGTTGCATTTGGGGTCACTGGCTACAAGGTCAAAGTCACTTTTACTGAAAATAGAGTTTAAGGTTAAAGTTAACCTTTTTTTATAGTTTCGTTTCAGCTCAACAATTTTAGTTTGGAATAAGATATTGGCATAAAACATTCTGCATAGTTAGCTTATTGGCAGTTTGTCGTTACATTTGGGGTCATTGCGGGTCAAGGTCAAGGTCAGTTACTAAAAATGAAAAAAATGGTTTCCTTTCACTTACTTCCTTTAGGAATGAGATATTTGCATGCATCTTTCTGGATAGGAAACTTATATGAATAAGAAGCTTGGGATTGCATTTGGGATCACTGGGTTTCAGATCACTGTCACTTTTACTAACCTTTTTGTTTAAGTTTGGTTTCTGCTCAATAACTTTAGTTAGGAATGAGATATTGACATGAAACTTTCTGGATAGCTGGATTATATCGGTTTGCACTTGGGGTCACTGGAGTCAAAGTCAATGTCACTATACTAAAATAGAAAAACAGTTTCCGTTCAATAACTTCAGTTAGGAATGATATATTGGCATCAAACCTTCTGGACAGGTAGCTTATATTTATAGGAAGCTTATGGGTTGTATTTGGGGTCACTGTGTACAAGGACAATGTCACTGGTAATAAAAATAGAAAAATGTTTTCCGCTCAATAACTTCAGTAAGGAATGATATATTGGCATAAAACGTTATGGTTAGGTAGCTTATATCAAAAGGAAGCTTCGGATTGCATTTGGGATCACTGGGGTCAAAGTCACTGTTATTTAAAAAATAAAAACGGTTTCAATTTATATTTTCAGGATTAGCTCCCTTGAATATTGAATAAGTAGAATTTGCTTTACGTCCAGTTTGTCAGTAACTTGAAAAGAATTGTATCACAAAGAAAAGAAACTAACATCTTGTGAACATCTTGCATACACTATTCAAATGACTCATCTTTAACATTGTGGAAACCCCTACTTTAACGTCAACAGGCGTTTCTCTTGTTTTAAATTAAAACTATGAACATGTGTACATTTGTTATGTATGTTTTAAATTGTTAGCATGTGGTAATGGGTTTGAATTTATGTTGTTGGTGTTGTTATGTTTTGCACTTGTAAAATTAGTAGTGAAGGGAATTAAATGATGAAACCACTTGATATAAGAGCCATTTAAGCATGTAGAGCATCCACAGGCCCTATTATTCTCATTTTGAATTCCTTGGGGTCAAAGATGGCTGCATCTCTGGGGTACAAAGTTTGTATATTGAGATTTTGAATGATTTACATAGACTGACATGATTTACATAGATCTTCTTTCCAAATATAAAAGAAATTTAACAACTCTTCTGCGACATGGACTATCACAACCTGACTTCTATGGTGACGTGATTTACAAACTTCGTAAGACCCTTGGTCATGATCACTTTCATACTATCTTTTGCAACGCACTGCTGGCTTGGTGGTGGACCCATTAACAATTCGCCATTATGATTTCTTTAATTGTGCGATGACCGGACAGGCTCTAGACCCTATGATGACATCAACCTATTGCCTATTAATGCTGCATTGTTGGTTAGAGAATAGTTCATGGCGGGGATTTCTTTATTAACACAGTCCCGTGTCATTGGGATGAAGTAGGGTAAGTGTGAGGTTTGGTGCACCCTAGAACCTGGTTTAAACCCCCAACGGCCTTTTTTTCCACTGGCCGTTCGAAAGCGGTAACCTATTGTCAATCCTTTTGTGTTTGTGATGTTTTATTTGGCCTTTTAGTCATCTTTAAATGTGTTCTTTGTTTTTGTGTGTGTTTGTGGTTGACTGTCGTACATGAATGCTACTTTCTTGTTCGATTTTCATATCTATATTTGCATAAAGAACATCTTCCGTCAGCATTTGCGAGGGCTCAATTTTTCATCATTGTAAAGATCCTTAGTTCATCGGTTCAGGGCCATCTTGGCCTTTTTATTAAATAACCTTGAAACTAATATAATGATGCCTCATAGAAGGTCATAGAAGCTTTAGAATATTACAATAACCTTGAATGAGTTAAATGTAAACACTCATATCCAAAAACTTCCATGTTACTAATTATAAACGAATGGTCTTGAATGAGTTGGCACAATAACATGTTTACACTATATTATTGATAAATCAGAAAATCATATAAAAGTAACACCTCGAAAGCATAACATCCACCAACATGTTCCTTATTGGTACAATGCCCTTGGAGAGATATGGAACCCTATTGGTTTTGGAGCCAGTTGGTCAAAGGTCGCCATGAAATAAACATTCCAGGCGATAACTTTGAAACCATAACACTCACACTCATGAACTTCAGGTACAGGTACATTGCCTTTGGTGAGAAGAGGAACGCTGTTGTTTTTGCGGTCAATATGTCAAAGGTCATTGTCGCCATATGGCGATCCCATATGGAAATATGCATTTGGTGTGATAACTTCGAAAACTTAAAAATGCAATATGTGATATAAATTAGTATACCTACAGTCTCAACAGTATCCATTTTGAAACAACGACCTTTTTATAGTATGGTAAGTAGGTCAAAAGTCAAGTATGGTCATTGTGACCTGATTTTGAAAAAAATGCATTGCCAGCTGTTATTCATGTACTATCTGACCTACATTCTTGAGGCTTTATAGAAATAGTGCTCTTGGTTAAAAACAACCCCTGTTGGAATGTTTGTCTGCAGGTCAAAGTCATACTGAACTGACTCCTAGGAAATACGTTTAAATAAAACACCTAGCAAATGGGCATTTAATTCCCCCCGTTAGGTTGCGCTTTTCTTAGAGCATCGAAGCTTCGTTTTTCGCTTGATTCACACCTAATGTGGCATAAAAAAATGTTTAGCAATGAGATAAAAATCTTTAAAAATCTTACGGACAACATGCAGTGTTAAACCAATAGAGCCTCTTGTGACTTTGTTTTTGCAGATAAAAGTTATCCACCATGAGTTTATCCATGTGAAAAGGGAAGTCTCACCCACGGAGACCGAGCCTTGTTTCTTGTTGCAATTCTGACCCCTCGTGTGAGATTTATCTATCTCACATGCATACTGATGATGGGTTCTAATAATCAAGGACGTGTATTTTTCAATAATGACAAACATAAGTTAAACAACCCATCAAAAGTTTCTTGCTGAAATGTTAACACCTCAGGTGAAATTTGCATACTCGTGATGTGATTCTTATGATTTGTTTCAGATGATGATTTACCAAATGAACTTGAAAACCTGGATCCATCGATGATAGATATGTACTTAAAAGCATTAAAAGACGGAAAGGAGAAGCAAAACACAGTCCGTGTGATGGTTGTAGGTTGTGCTGGTGTAGGTAAAACTACTTTAACCCGTAACTTAATGGAAATGCCAACAGTTTGCGTCCAAAGCACAAACGGAATAGAAGTCTATAAATGTTTTGCGAATTCGGCCAATGGGAAATGGAAAAGAAAAATTGATGATACGAACAACATTAATCGTCTGGTTTCTGTAGCTTCAACTCTAAGCTCATACGATTCATCTGAAACTCTTGTAGTACAGGATGATCAATATGCAAAGAGTTTGGATCATGATGAAGTCACAAATACAAATGAATCAGCATCATGTGATACTTCTGAAAGAAAATCACAAGTGCGCGAACCATCCAGACTTCCTTTAAAGAAGGATTCATCGCATTTGGATCATGATGAAGTCAAAAATACAAATGAATCGTGTTTGGATCACGATGAAGTCAAAAAGACAAATGAATCAGCATCAAGTGATACTTCTGAAAGAAAATCACAAGAGCGTGAATCATCCAGACTTCCTTTAAAGAAGGATTCATCGAGTTTGGATCATGATGAAGTCAAAAATACAAATCAATCGAGTTTGGATCACGATGAAATCAAACATACAAATGAATCAGCATCAACTGATACGTCTGAAAGAAAATCACAAGAGCGCGAACCATTCAGACTTCCTTTAAACAAGGATTCATCGAGTTTGGATCATGATGAAGTCAAAAATACAAATGAATCAGCATCAGGTGATACTTCTGATAGAAAATCACAAGAGCGCGAACCATCCAGACTTCCTTTAACCAAGGATTCATCGAGTTTGGATCATGATGAAGTCAAAAATACAAATGAATCAGCATCAAGTGATACTTCTGAAAGAAAATCACAAGAGCGTGAACCATCCAGATTTCCTTTAAAGAAGGATTCATCGAGTTTGGATCATGATGAAGTCAAAAATACAAATCAATCGAGTTTGGATCACGATGAAGTCAAACATACAAATGAATCAGCATCAACTGATACGTCTGAAAGAAAATCACAAGAGCGCGAACCATCCAGACTTCCTTTAAACAAGGATTCATCGAGTTTGGATCATGATGAAGTCAAAAATACAAATGAATCAGCATCAAGTGATACTTCTGAAAGAAAATCAAAAGAGCGCGAACCATCCAGACTTCCTTTAAAGAAGGATTCATCGAGTTTGGATCATGATGAAGTCAAAAATACAAATCAATCGAGTTTGGATCACGATGAAGTCAAACATACAAATAAATCAGCATCAACGGATACGTCTGAAAGAAAATCACAAGAGCGCGAACCATCCAGACTTCCTTTAAACAAGGATTCATCGAGTTTGGATCATGATGAAGTCAAAAATACAAATGAATCAGCATCCACTGATACGTCTGAAAGAAAATCACAAGAACGCGAACCATCCAGACTTCCTTTGGACAAGGATTCAACTATGCATGATCAAGTTCATCATTCAGACGAAACAAAATTTAACCAAGACAGTAAAAAAGATAATCACAACAAATTCTCAAAAGCAAATGTATTACATTTTGCGTCAGTACTAATGAAGGAGAAAACGGAGAATCAAGATAAACTGATAAACATTTGGGACTTTGGTGGGCAGTTTATTTTTTACGCTACCCACCAACTGTTCCACACAAGAAGAGCAATATACCTCCTTGTTCTTGATCTTTCGGCAGACTTTGACAAGCTTATTAAAGATGAAGATTTCCCCGAAGGACAAAAGGAAAAGGACGTAAAATCGTACATTAAATTTTGGATGCACTCTGTACACTCATATGTTGGCACATTGGATGGTGAACCACCCGTAATTCTTGTCGGCACCCACAAGGACAAGCTTGGTAAAGATGAAAAAAGCCAGAGTAGAGTTACAGAAGACTGCTTTGACAATGTTCGGGAACTGTTTGATGAAACGCCAGTTCTAAAGCATATACAATCAGAACATTTCCCTATAGACAACTTATCAACTGATAAGTCTTCAGTACAGAAACTCAGAAGCTACATTGTCAACGTAGCCGAATGTCAGAAATCTTGGAATCTTGAAATACCGGCAAAATGGATACCTCTGGAATCCAGTTTGATAAAGAGTAAAAGGAAACATATAACATTTGAAGAAATTTGTGAAATAGATGCTGCCAATGAAGTACCAATTGAAGACCTAGAACAATTAAAACTTTTTCTGACCTATCACCATCAGATGGGGACCTTCATCTATTTTAATGAAGAGGGAGTGTCCGACTTTGTGGTCTTGGAACCGCAGTGGTTGATAGACGCGTTTAAATGCATCATAACCTCAGGGCGTTTTTGCAAAGTAAGACCAAGCTTAAGGGGTCTGTGGAAAAGACTTATGCAAGAAGCCGTCCTCGTACCTGAACTCATTGACGAAGTTTGGGGCAACAGCAAAAAAAATGATTTCATACAGCACAAGAACAAACTGTTATTGTACCTGAGCAAAACAGGCATTGTGTCAGAAGTAAACACTTTTGATATTGAAACTAAACAACGACAGAAGATGGATTTCTTTATTGTACCGAGCCTACTGAATAGTCACAGCTCAAAGAGTAATACTGATGCTTTTTTACGGTCACGGAAGAGCACACTCACTTGGCTTGTGTTTAGGTTTGAGAACGAATGTGTGTCACCAACACTTTACCATCGTATTACAGCAGCTGCGTTAGGAATGTGGTCAGTTGTGAAGTATGAAGGAAAACATTTGCTATTTGAAAATGTTGGAGTTTATGAACTGGACATAGTTCATGTTGGTGTGATTGAAAGGACCGATAAAACAATTGAAATACTGGTTATAAACCTGTGTGAAAATGCTGTCGACTGCAGAGAGAGCGACAGACTTCGGCGCATGGTAGAGATGGTGATGAGGCATGAGTTAGGAAAAGAAAGCCAATACACGTTATGCATACGTTGCAACATTAGAAAGCGTGGAAACGAAATAAAAGAAATGAACTTTATAAAAAGGTCTGGATATTTTACTGTCCCATGTCCTGATCAAATAGCTGGTCACAACATTGATGTCAAAGCAATGATGAAGGAATGGTTTCCTGACAGTAAAATGGATGGAATAGTAGATTTGTTAAAGCTTGAAAGTGGCCAGAATTTTGATCGAGAAGTAACAGAAAAGGAGGCTAATCAAATTGCCAAAGCTATCATTCACAATTGGGAGGTGTTGGGAATAGCACTTGGCGTGCCAAGTGCAAATATAGAACAAATTAAGATGAACAATACTCATTCATCTAGGCTTCAGATTTTCTATATGTTGAACACTTGGTGGAAACAAGAAGCTAACAATGCGACCCTCGAAAGGCTACTGCGAGCAATGGAGGATGAGGATGACGTACAGGTGAATTGGGATCTGGTTAAGAACATACTTGATAGGTTTCCTCATTAAGTTACTAGTACAAACTGTGTCGATATACAATTAAACATGTAAATATGTTTACCACTTGCTTATTGAGCAATACATCAAACTGGGTAGGTCAATGACCTTAGTAGTTGATACTTTAGTTCAAGGAAGGTCTTACATTTCCATCATTTACATTTTAAAACAATTACCATCCAGCAGATTAATACCCGGTAAGCGGGATTTGAAAAGCATCGATACCAAGGGACAACATCAAAGTTTTGTTTCTGTGGCTTCGACTCGAAGCTCGTGATTCATCTGATACTGAGATAACACACAATGTTCAATTTAAAGGGAATTTATATCATGATGAAGTAAAAAATGCAAATGAGCCGCAACACACGAAAACTGACGTCGGCCGGTAATCAATTAATTACTAATCATTTCTCGTCACTTTTGTGTTTTATCTAATAATTATATCATAGGGAATATGTTTTCTTAATATAAATAGTTGATGCCATAGAAAATGATAATTGTTTATGTTTTTTGCTGTTATTTAATCAACGACGTCGTCCAAGACGCCGACGTCAACGTCGCAATTAATGGCGAATATAATCTTTGGTTTTCAAATCGAGATAAAATTATTTTTAATTAAGATATTAACATAAATTAAAGAGATTTTTAAAGAGAAAATCAACGTGTTTCATAAACATGAAAAAACATATAATGTCAAAATTTTGTCTGAAGGGTCGTTTTCGCGTGTTTCGGCTCAAATGTATTGGTATCAAATGATACTTATGACAGAATTTCAAAAGCGCCCAAAAAGTCTGTTTTTGCAGAGTAAGGCCAAGCTTAAGGGGCCTCTGAAATAAACTTATGAAAAAAGCAATCCTTTAACCTGACCTCATCGAAGAAGTTTGGGGCAACAGCAAAGACAATGATTGCATGCAGCACAAGGAAAAATTGGCTGCTGTACCTGAGCAAAACAGGCTTTTGTTGGAAGTATGAACTTTTGATTTTGGCGCAAAACAACAACAGAGAACAACAGAACAGGATTTCTTTATAGTACTAAGTCTTCTGAAAAGTCGTAGTTTGACGAGTAATGATGATGCTTTTTTAAAGTCAAGGAAAATCTCACTTACTTGGCTTGTATTTAGGTTTGAGAACGAATGTATGTCACCAACACTTTACCATCGTATTATAGCAGCTGCGTTGGGAATGTGGTTAGTTGTGAAGCATGAAGGAAATTATTGATTATTTGAAAATATTGGAGTAAATGCACTAGAAAATGTAATCAACACATTTTGATGTAATTCATTGACATAATGGTTGTGAACCTGAGTAGAAATGCTGTCAGCTGCAGATCGTGATAAATGTCGACGCTTTGTGAAGATGGTACTTAAGTATGAGTTGGATAGATTTGACTCTGAACGAAAACAACGTTACAAATTATACTGACGATGCAACATTGGAAAGCGTTATCCAGTTGACCAATGTCCTAATCAAATATCAAGTCACAACATTATTGTCAAACAATGCTGAAGGATTGGTTTCCTGACAGTAAAATGGATAAAGTAGTAGATTTGCTAAAACAAGAAAGTGGCCAGAATTTTGATCGAAAAGAAACAAACAATGAGGCTAATCAAATTGCCAAGGCTATAATTCAAACTTGGGAGGTGTTGGGAACAGCACTCGGCGTGCCAAGGGCAACAATAGAATAGATTAAGATGGGCAATTCTCACTCATCTAAGCTTCAGCTCTTCTATATATTGACTACTTTCATGGGACAAGAAGCTGGCAATGCGACCCTGGAAGGGCTACTTCGAACAATGGAGAAGGAGGATGTTGTAGAGGTGAATTGTGACAGTATTAAGAATACACTTGATACGTTTCCTTATTAAGTTTCAAACAGTGTACAATTAATTAAACATGTTAACTATTGTTGCCCATGCTAAGTGAGCAATACATTAAACTGGATAGGTATGTGGTCTTAGTGGTTGATACTTTAGTTCAAGGAAGGTCTTACATTTCCAACATTTACATTTTAAAACAATTACCATCCAGAAGATTAATACGCGGTAAGCAGGATTTGAAAATCATCGATACCAAGGGACAACATCAAAGTTGGGCTTCTGTGGCTTCGACTCTTAAGCTCATGATTCGTCTGATACTGACAAAACACACAAAGTTCAACCTAAAGAGAATTTAGATCATATGATGAGAAATTAATACAAATGTTTCGGCATCAAATGGTCATTATGAAAGAAAGTCAAAAGCGTCCAAAATGTATGTTTTTGCAGAAAAAGGCCAAGCTTAAGGGGCCTCTGGAATACACTTATGAAACAAGCAATCCTTGAACCTGACCTCATCGAGGAAGTTTGGGACAACAGCAAAGAAAATGACAGAGAAAAAATTAAAACCTAACCTAGATTCCATGGTTTATTGCTTTAATTCAGTAATGTTTTAAAACTATGTATTCGTAACCATTTGATATTTCAACTAATTATAGGTAACTTATATTACCCAAATTGACAATGTGTTTGCGATTTCCGCTATTGCCCTTCATAATTGTATATTTAGATATTTAGAATTTTTGTCTGGAGCATAACTTCAAAACTACTTATTGGACTGCATTGAAACTTCCCACAATGATAGAGGGCAATGAGAGAAATGCTTCTAATGGGACTGCAATGAAATTTCACACAATTATAGAGGGAGTATAACTCAAAAGCTACTGATACATATTGCTTTCTCTTTACTGATATGGTTCAAATTTAATACTGCTGGGTGTATGTTGAGGATACATTTCGGGGAGAATCCATCGGTTCTACCGATTTTCTTGTCTGCTCATTACTATTCCAAGCTGATGTTGACGGGTTATTATAACCCATTATTGTATTCATTGTAATGTCAATGTTGTTTGTTTTTGATCTAGGACAATCATTGTTTTGTTTTTACTTTAGATTTAAGTGTTTATGAAAAGTATTTAAAGGGACACATGGCAATCTTGACTTTTTAAAAATCTGCGACGTCCCTTTTATGTTTCCTTTTTATACAACATCAATTATCATTAATATTAATTATACGACTAGTATAAGGCAAATTGATTTTGCTTATTATTAACTGTTGATTATATTGAACCAAGAATATATTTAAACCTTTTGTAGAAGAGAAACTGAAAACTCAAAACTGTATTAAACAATATGAAGGCATGTTTAAAGTCAAAATGATATCGAATTAATAATTCGAGACACTAATTTAAATGCTTGACAACAACTTCAAGATTGCCGTGTCTCCCTTTAAAAATTAATTTTGTTTCATGTTTACTGATTTTCATTACATTTCATGTTGAATGAATTGGTGGCAGTCTGGAAAAATTGTGGATGCCTATCGAAATATACTCCTCAATATAATGTAAGGACCACCAAATAGAACAGTTATAATTACTTATCTTAAATATTATGGATTTCATATAAAAAGTTAATACATGTGTGTAATGTAACAATTGTAAAAGAATACAACTAAACTTAAAAGCTGCGAAAAGACAGTAAATCTCTTAATAATAACACTTTAAAAAATGTCACAAATCAAAACTTTGTCCTTAAATTATTTTGAGTATATAAATAAAACAATCTTAATATGCTTCAGTTAGATATAGAGATTTAAGTGCACCAAAATGGGCCTCATTGAATTTAATTTAATTGGGGCTTTACGGCGCCCTAACACAAAAAGGTTATATGGCGTCAACCGAAATTTCAGACTCACTCTCCATTTACATCTAGATCAAATATATGCAGAATGACCATCTAGAACCTTCTTACCTGCAGAGTTGTTGCAAATTCTCTTGTAAACATTCTATTATTTGCTGGTGCCACGATCATTGTTTTCTGCCACCACTCAAGTAGCACCAAAGGGGCCTGATGTTCCGCCGGTTTAATTATTTATGAAATGTTTGGTTTGAAAACTTGACTCATTTTGTTGTGTAAATTATAAGTATGCTTTCATATGATCCTTTAAGACTTTTGAGATATACTTGTTTTGTAATTTAATTACTGTGCATTTCAGGGGGCCTAGACGTCGAATATGAATCGAGATATTTTTTTATTACTTTCTATATGTTTTCATACCTTGTCAGACCGGTGAAAATCAGCCCATTGAACACAATGCAATATAGGCTATATGTGGAGATCAGTCACAAGTTCCACAACATTCGTTCGCTTAAATACACTTTTATTCTGTGTATTAAACGCATTTGGCTAGCAAACGGTCCCATATCTGGAATAAAACACCGATTCAGTTTTTCAATATTTCGCGTCATTCATTCACACTATGCGTTTTTTGAAATAAACAACTGTAAAAACCACATCTCTACCTAACCTCTGTGCTCATACTCTCCAAAGAAATAATTCTGACAAACACAGTAAAATACTTACTATTCATGACAACAGACATACTACTTTAACCTCAGGTTAGATTTAACAATGAAACAGAGACAAATCTTGGGAAAAACACATGCAAACTAGAAACTTTGGATTCTTTCAAGGAACTATTTCAGCACCCTACGACCCGGAAGTACTTCCTGACTGGTCTGACACCATACATGATATGAGTGCATAGAATGAAAACGGACGCTTCTGAATCTGTTTGCAAACTTTGCGTAGCCATCCTCTAAGCTTTGCAAAGCCAACAAATCATTTTGACGGATATGTGCAGACGACAATTTCTAAAAATAACGCCGCCATGTTGTTTTACTTTTTACAATGTAAACATGGGGGGTCAAAATCAATTTTAGGCTTTGTGAAGTATAATGGATGGATATGGCGAGATTGTAAACAGATTCAGGAGCGTCTATTTTTATTCTATCTAACCATATCAGGTATGAAAACATATAGCAAGTAATAAAAAGAAATCTATATTCATATGTGACGTACAGGCACCCTGAAATGCACAGTAACTGATACCAGAAATTGAATGCCTGTAACTAAAGTGATTCTTTTAATAATTTAAAATGCAAGATCAGTACAAGGAAAATAATTATTTTTATGAACAATTATTAATTGTTGTTACAAAATTATTGTTAATTAAATTTCAAGTCATTGGGCCATAAAACATGTTTGGTCATAAAATTGACATACAAATCACTTATAGTCCATTTAATTGTTTTAATTTATTTCTTTTCATTATGTTTCATTTTGAGTCTAAATTGTTTCAATTTAACTCTATTAATTGTTTCAAATATATTTTGTTTTAGCTTTATTTCATTACTTTGCATTTTTACCTTTTTGATTATATACTACTCAAAATTTGCTCAGGATCACTTTTTGCTGTCTAAATTTCTTGCTGAAATAAACAGCATTATTTCTATTTTACATGAAATTATTTAGGGCAGTGTATGGTCATGTGATCTCATGACTTGATTCAAATTGTGGACTTGTTGAAGTATCAATGAAATTAATATCGTTATTGTGAATTAATTTCTAATAAAATTATATGAAAGAATAAATGAGATCCTTAGCAAATTTTGAGTAGTATATTTGCTTTATTTCATTACTGTAACATTGCATTTTAGCTTTATATATGTTGACTCTTTTATTTACATGCATTTAAATGTCGGGTGTTGATATAGAGCCATCCAATGATAATACGCGCAATTATTTCTTTATTTTTGTATGCCATGCCACGAAAGTTGAGAGAGCGGGCATATATTACCTCTTGTCCGTCTGTTTTTGGTTAAGTCCATTTCTCAGGTTGTCAACCAATTCCTATATTCCTTTCTATACGCCCGCAGGGACGTATTTTGTCGTAGCGTTGTCTGTCTGTATGTCACAAATTTTGTCCATACTAGTTCTCCTGAACGCCTGTCTGGATTTCAGTGAAACTTTGCAGGAATGATCAGTACCTTACCTAGTTGCGGCGCATAGAGTCGGCATGTTTCAGTTGAATGATTTTTGGCAGAGTTATAGTCCCTTATACAGAAACTTTGTCGCGACTAGTTCTCCTGAACCCCTTGATTGATTTCAGTGAAACTTGGCAGGGATGATCAGTACCTAGCCTAGTTGCGCATGTCGTCGTTTTGTACCGGTTGAATGATTTTTGGAGGAGTTATGGCACTTTAAAGGTTTTAATACACAAACTTTGTCCGGACTAGTTCTCCTGAAACCGTGGCGGGATTTCAACGAAATTTGGCAAGGACGATCAGTACTAAGCCGAGTTGCGCATATTGTCGCTTTGTTCCGGTTGAATAATTGTTGGCAGAATTATGGTCCTTTAAAGGGTTTAATACACAAACATTGTTTAGACTAGTTCTCCTGAACCCCTGGCCGGATTTCAACGAAACTTGGCAAGGACGATCAGTACCAAGCCGAGTTGCGCATATTTTCGCCGTGGCTAGCAAACGGTCCCATATCTGGAATAAAACACCGATTCAGTTTTTCAATATTTCGCGTCATTCATTCACACTATGCGTATTTTGAAATAAGCATCTGTCAAAAACCACATCTCTACCTAATCTCTGTGCTCATACTCTCCAAAGAAATAATCCTGACAAACACAGTAAAATACTTACTATTCATGACAACAGACATACTACTTTAACCTCAGGTTAGATTTAACAATGAAATAGAAACTAATCTCGGGAAAAACACATGCAAACTAGAAACTTTGGATTCTTTCAAGGAACTATTTCAGCACCCTACGACCCGGAAGTACTTCCTGACTGGTCTGACACCTAAATGAGTCGGGACGTTTGTCAAAAATAGTTATCAAATACATCTAACTGACCAATAAGATAGACCGAATGGAAAATCAGATGCTTTTGCAAGAACCTATTATCTTTTCGGTTCACTTCCTGCATGCAAAGAACAATTCGGCTAATAAAAATCAAGGATTTTAAGACGCGTTATACAAAACTAAAACAAATGCCAAAATAAATGAACCGTTTCGTATATTTTCATCAAGTAAAGTTTTCAAACATTACCTTCTATATATCAAACTAAAATATACACATAATGTGAGGGGTAGATATCAAAATCACTCATGCATGAAATGTCTTCACTTTTCATGGAGAAACAGACATTCTGTTAAATTCCAACAATTTTGAGGCACAAAATAGACCATAAGGCTGCTTTGGAGCACATGTACATGCAAAATGTCCAATAAAATATACAGTTTGGCTATAAAATGACAGAAAAAAAGAGACAAAATTGAAGTAATGACTCAAAAGCTAAGCCTACCCCATATGCCTGTAGCAGGTTTAAAGGCAACTAATACATTCAAGTCTTGGGCAACAGCAAGACAAACTGAATCACACACCAGAATAGTATATATTTCAGTGGATTATACCATTATCTCTAACAAAATACCAATTTGATGTGTTAAATTACAATTGTATGCCATTGCATAGTGATTTCATCTGAATTAATGAATAAAAATGGGTGGGATTTACACCATGTTTAGCAAAAAGCTAAAAATAATTCTGAATTTCACAAATTTCTGTATATTTCAGTTTCAGATTGTAAAACCCATCATCGCGTACAAAATTTTCAGGTTCTCAGGCTTTCGATACAAAGTAAGACTCCTCCTAGAGTCGCGTCATGTCAAAATTTTAGTACCGATACATTTTCAGATTTTAGCCTCATACGGTACCTTAAAATAATAAAATGGCCATTTATTGTAGGAAATGTGACAGATCTATTACCTATTGCCAATAATCCACTTAAAGACATTTAAGAGCCTACTTAAAGTGCTTTAGGGCCACTAAAAATCACCAGGACCCCCAAATTCCACCCTAAAACACACACATTCTATTTCAAAAAAACATGTTCTGTTCTAAAATTCAAAAAATTAACATCAGCTTTTTTTTTCTCACTCAGCTGCAAGCTTTCACAGGAAAAATCAACTGGATTTGGCTATTAATAAGAAAAATGCATTTTGTCCATCTAGGTGTCAGACCGCTGAAAATCAGCCCATTGAACACAATGCAATATAGGCTATATTTGGAGATCAGTCACAAGTTCCACAACATTCGTTCGTTTAAATACACTTTTATTCTGTGTATTAAACACATTTGGCTAGCAAACGGTCCCATATCTGGAATAAAACACCGATTCAGTTTTTCAACATTTCGCGTCATTCATTCACACTATGCGTATTTTGAAATAAACATCTGTCAAAACCACATCTGTGCTCATACTCTCCAAAGAAATAATCCTGACAAACACAGTAAAATACTTACTATTCATGACAACAGACATACTACTTTAACCTCAGGTTAGACTTAACAATGAAACAGAAACTAATCTTGGAAAAAACACATGCAAACTAGAAACTTTGGATTATTTCAAGGAACTATTTCAGCACCCTACGACCCGGAAGTACTTCCTGACTGGTCTGACACAATACATGATATGAGTGCATAGAATGAAAACGGACGCTTCTGAATCTGTTTGCAAACTTTGCGTAGCCATCCTCTAAGCTTTGCAAAGCCAACAAATCATTTTGACGGATATGTGCAGACGACAATTTCTAAAAATAACGCCGCCATGTTGTTTTACTTTTTACAATGTAAACATGGGGGGTCAAAATCAATTTTAGGCTTTGTGAAGTATAACGGATGGCTATGGCGAGATTGTAAACAGATTCAGGAGCGTCTATTTTTATTCTATCTAACCATATCAGGTATGAAAACATATAGCAAGTAATAAAAAGAAATCTATATTCATATGTGACGTACAGGCACCCTGAAATGCACAGTAACTGATACCAGAAATTGAATGCCTGTAACTAAAGTGATTCTTTTAATAATTTAAAATGCAAGAACAGTACAAGGAAAATAATTATTTTTATGAAAAATTATTAATTGTTGTTATAAAATTATTGTTAATTAAATTTCAAGTCATTGGGCCATAAAACATGTTTGGTCATAAAATTGACATACAAATCACTTATAGTCCATTTAATTGTTTTAATTTATTTCTTTTTATTATGTTTCATTTTGAGTCTAAATTGTTTCAATTTAACTCTATTAATTGTTTCAAATATATTTTGTTTTAGCTTTATTTCATTACTTTGCATTTTTACCTTTTTGATTATATACTACTCAAAATTTGCTAAGGATCACTTTTTGCTGTCTAAATTTCTTGCTGAAATAAACAGCATTATTTCTATTTTACATGAAATTATTTAGGGCAGTGTAAGGTCATGTGATCTCATGACTTGATTCAAATTGTGGACTTGTTGAAGTATCAATGAAATTAATATCGTTATTGTGAATTCATTTCTAATAAAATTATATGGAAGAATAAATGAGATCCTTAGCAAATTTTGAGTAGTATATTTGCTTTATTTCATTACTGTAACATTGCATTTTAGCTTTATATATGTTGACTCTTTTATTTACATGCATTTAAATGTCGGGTGTTGATATAGAGCCATCCAATGACAATACGCGCAATTATTTCTTTATTTTTGTATGCCATGCCACGAAAGTTGAGAGAGCGGGCATATATTACCTCTTGTCCGTCTGTTTTTGGTTAAGTCCATTTCTCAGGCTGTCAACCAATTCCTATATTCCTTTCTATACGCCCGCAGGGACGTATTTTGTCGTAGCGTTGTCTGTCTGTATGTCACATATTTTGTCCATACTAGTTCTCCTGAACGCCTGTCTGGATTTCAGTGAAACTTTGCAGGAATGATCAGTACCTTACCTAGTTGCGGCGCATACAGTCGGCATGTTCCAGTTGAATGATTTTTGGCAGAGTTATAGTCCCTTATACAGAAACTTTGTCGCGACTAGTTCTCCTCAACCCCTTGATGAATTTCAGTGAAATTTGGCAGGGATGATCAGTACCTAGCCTAGTTGCGCATATCGTCGTTGTGTTCCGGTTGAATGATTTTTGGAGGAGTTATGGCCCTTTAAAGGTTTTAATACACAAACTTTGTCCGGACTAGTTCTCCTGAAACCGTGGCGGGATTTCAACGAAATTTGGCAAGGACGATCAGTACTAAGCCGAGTTGCGCATATTGTCGCTTTGTTCCGGTTGAATAATTGTTGGCAGAATTATGGTCCTTTAAAGGGTTTAATACATAAACATTGTTAAGACTAGTTCTCCTGAACCCCTAGCCGGATTTCAACGAAACTTGGCAAGGACGATCAGTACCAAGCCGAGTTGCGCATATTTTCGCCGTGGCTAGCAAACGGTCCCATATCTGGAATAAAACACCGATTCAGTTTTTCAATATTTCGCGTCATTCATTCACACTATGCGTATTTTGAAATAAGCATCTGTCAAAAACCACATCTCTACCTAACCTCTGTGCTCATACTCTCCAAAGAAATAATCCTGACAAACACAGTAAAATACTTACTATTCATGACAACAGACATACTACTTTAACCTCAGGTTAGATTTAACAATGAAATAGAAACTAATCTTGGGAAAAACACATGCAAACTAGAAACTTTGGATTCTTTCAAGGAACTATTTCAGCACCCTAAGACCCGGAAGTACTTCCTGACTGGTCTGACACCTAAATGAGTCGGGACGTTTGTCAAAAATAGTTATCAAATACATCTAACTGACCAATAAGATAGACCGAATGGAAAATCAGATGCTTTTGCAAGAACCTATTATCTTTTCGGTTCACTTCCTGCATGCAAAGAACAATTCGGCTAATAAAAATCAAGGATTTTAAGACGCGTTATACAAAACTAAAACAAATGCCAAAATAAATGAACCGTTTGGTATATTTTCATCAAGTAAAGTTTTCAAACATTACCTTCTATATATCAAACTAAAATATACACATAATGTGAG
>JAWPHD010022490.1:0-24942 GCA_037043455.1 Cyrtodaria siliqua | reverse complement strand
TGGATTAATTGACTGGGGGTTTGCTCTCTTCAAATTCATGTCAATTATGTTCAATGTTCTTTTTTCACAGCACTTTTGGGCGTGGTGGGCGTTTAAAAGGTGCTCTAGGCGTCTAAAGGAGGTTTAAAGGGCATTTTTAAAGCAGCGCTGGGCGTTTTTAGACGGGACTATTTGCGTTCCACCGTTAATGACAACGTATTCATACACTGCACACAGCTAGAAAATAGTTCCGAACCGCCATACAAATTCTACTAGTTTAACAAGCAATATATACATTAACTGTATGTAGGGCATATATATAAATTATATATATATATATATATATATATATATATATATATATATATAAATATATATATAATATATATAATATATATATATCTATTAATGTTCGCCACTCATATGAGCTATAATTGTATGTATGTATGCGTCTATATGTTAATTGTGCTCCAGACGAGTGGGTTATGATGTAGAGATACAGTTCATCAGCGTGTGTTGCAGCTATCCTTTATAGGAATCTGCCGTAGTGAGTTCAAATTATCTCCCTTCATATATTTACTGAATTCACAGAATCCTCAAGAGTCCGGCATCTTTCATTGTCATTGTCTCAAGATAGCTGTGTGTGGTTGAATGCTTAAATGTGGCCCACTCATATGAGCTATAATTGTATGTATGTATGCGTCTAAATGTTAATTGTGCCCCTACACGAGTGGGTTTATGAGTAGAGATACAGTTCATCAGCGTGTGTTGCAGCTATCTCCTTATAGGAAGTGAATGCATACGCTTGATTTCTGTGTATCTCGTCATAGCTAGGCGCCCTGCCGTAGTTCGTCCGAATGTTGGTCTGTCCTTGGTAGTTCACAAATATTTCTCCCTATATATAATTCTGCTTTGTGAACGTGAAACTCTTACGAGATCCCAGATTTCGAAGAGGTGCCTGTAATGAGTTCAAATGATCTCCCTTTCTCATATAATTACTGAATTCATAGAATCCTCAAGATCCGGTATCTTTCATTGTCACGGTCCTCATATAGCTGTGTGTGGTTGAAATGCTTAAATGTGCCCCACTCATATGGAGCTATAATTGTATGTTATGTATGCGTCTATATGTAAATTGTGCCTCCCAGACGAGTGGGTTATGATGTACAGATACAGTTTATCAGCGGGTGTTGCACTATCCTTTCTAGGAAGTTGAATGCATACGCTTTGATTTCTGTGTATCTCGTCATAGCTAGGCGCCCTGCCGTAGTTCGTCCGAAGGTTGTGTGTTCTTGGTAGTTCTCAAATATTTCTCCCTTATATATATGTATTGGTAGGAATCAACAAAGGGGACTAGATACATCTTACAGACTATATAAATGTAAACACACATACTCCGGTTTTTAGTACTTCCTGTGATCCAATTTTATCCATTTATATATTATTGTAGCCTTATTCATAGTTTCAATTAACCTTGGAGTTGTCTTTTACTATATCCTGGCCAGTATCGATTCGTTTGTCTTTAGGTATAGAGGTAGGGTATTCACTCACATACTCTCTCTTCATAACTAACCATAAATGTCAGCGTACAATTTTACTTTCATCCAACCAGCAATGTTCTATTATTAGTACTTTGGGTTTACTTCCCTTGATCAAAATATCTCCATTTATTGAATTTAATTTGCTTAGCCTTAGTCATTGTTTTTACTAGCTTTGAGTTGCTTATACTTTTTCCTGCAGTATCGATTTTAGGATTAAGGTTTTGAGGTAGGGTTTGCGTTATCTTTTCACATTTTTACTCTCTCTTTCATAACTAATGTCAAGGGTACAGTTCACTACCCTCATCCAACCAGATATGTCCTTTTATTAGTATCACATTTGTCTCCAGAGTGTCTATTCAAAGTAAAACAGTTTCTGCAACACTGCCAAACGATAAGTTGTTTTTTAAAGAGTTTTTATTTAAACTGCCGTGTATTTTAGTGTTTTTTTGTTTCGTATTTTTTTTTTTTTTTGTGTTTGTGTTCTCCTGATGAAGGCGTAAGCCGAAAGCGCCTGGGATTTTATAAACTGTAGCACTGTATAAATGTTTTTTTCTCCTATATATATATATATATATATCTTACATATTTTGAGACTCAAGCTATATATACACAAATAATAACGCTTTAACCAGCCAGGCTATACTCCAAAACTGGAGCGTCAAATCATTTTAGAGTACTAATTCATAATTCATTTTACGCACATTCAATGCCATGTATTTTAAGAGACCTCGTTAATACACCTTTAGTTTTAATCGGCACATATACATTATAATATGACCTGAACACCTGGATAGAGTAATTTTACTGATTACTTTTAATTTGCAACGACAGTTTTAAACAATTATGACATGCATTTAACGGAATTATTTTTTTAGAGATAAAACTCTACGGCTAATAGAAACATATATGTTTACCAATTGAAAAAGTATGCAGCTAATTCAAAATGTAGTTAAAGCGAACCGCGTTAAATTGAGGATTATTTTGTTCATGCTTACGTTCTAAATGACAGTTTCTCATAATTAATCACGCAATGTTTCATGATATTAATCACTTCTGCTGAAACATAACAAAAGTGTTATATGTAGAACACTTCTTGTACATATGGTGTATGCGGAACACTAATAGTAAGTGTTTCCTGAGTGTTGGAAGGGTATTATGGAAGAACTTTATAAAGAATGTATCTGATAAGAAAAATCATTCGGCATGCACTTTATAACCTTTATACTGTATATCTCCGTGACAACATTTCTTTCAATAATTAAACCTTCGTGATCTCACGTGATCTATTACTATTGTAACTTTGTTTGCAACTTCCTTCCAGAAGCATTTTCTCTTGTATTTATTTGACGCTTGGTTAAATACTGCTTTTATTATTAGTGTTGTTATATTTTAAGAACGTCAAATATGCTAAAAATGTGAGAAAGCACAAACATTAACAAACTATAAATATCAATTTAGTGTTTAATTGATTCTAGTGTGTGATTTAGTATTTTATAAAATATTCAAGAGCTACCTGTATTCAGTATTTGCGTGCTGTGCGTAATTGTATTTTTAATTAGTTTATTTGAAGATATTATGTTATACAAGATATGCTATAGAATGTCTTTAGTCAACTATCATCGTCATCAACTTGCAATTTCACAAAAATGTCTCCTATAAAACCACTTAACGGAACATAAGTAACATGGCTGGTATGTGGGATGTCTTTACAGATGTTTTCTTTTACCAGCACTGCACATGTGATTCAAGCAAGATGGTCGGTGAAAATAAATTCGATTATAAATCCGAACATGTCAAAGGCATATTCCCGAATCTTACTGAAGCCATTGTATTGAACTCCTCCACATGCATAATCATAAGTTACAACAGTGTCATGTTCAGTGTCAGGGTCGTAGTTTCAATCTCCGACCAAGTCGCATTATAATCTTCAATTTGATAATACTAGCATCAATCCTTGATATTTAGCATAGACAAAGTCAGTACTAGTATTGGTTAGCCCGGTGTCAGTATACTATGACTTGGTAGTGCTGGAGGGAACGCCTTGCTTGCGGGAGGTCGGGCTTTAAATCCACAAACCGGTTCAAACCAACGACTTCATCCGAATTGTACTAGTAGATACTTGGCTTGACGTCCAGCACCCAAAAGGTTATAACTACGAGTATATTGTGACTGCATAGTGCTAGAGAGGCCGCCTTGCATGCGGACTTCACGGATTCAGTCTACAAAAGCTCAAAGCAAAGACTTCATAAAATGGTTCTAGCAGCTCACTTACTTGGATGCCTGCATATACATGGGTAAATCTATGGCTGGTCGGCCCGTTGTCAGTATAATGAGTATGAGTGGGGTATCAACGTTTGTTTTGGTGAGTCTTTCGCCAAGTCATAATCAGTGCAGCAGCAGCTAAAGCTTTTCACGCGCACACACCGCATAACTCACTTTTGAATTTCAAGTGTTTTAACACGAAGTAGTCCCAATTTGCACTCGCGTGCAGTTACGCGGAAATTTCAGTTGTCTTTTAAAAAACGTTAGCTTAAGCCAATTTTGAACGCAAAAACAACACAGACAATGAATAAAGTAAGTTTATACGTAAAACATCCCCATAGCATTCGTTTTGACAACTACTGGCATATTTTGCATAGCCTAAATCGCTGTTCAAATGTGAAGATAGGACATTTTGAGTTTTTTGAAACTGCAAAATTGCCGATTTCTCAAAACGGTCACAAAAAATGTGTAGTCATCAATTTGGCTTAAACTAACAGGAATGATAGATCAGTACCTCTACTACCTTTCCTGACAATTTCGGCAAAATTTATTACTACTCCTTTTTTGAGACCGTTTTGAAAGATGGTCACCCTTTTTTGTCACTCAAAACATACATTATTCAAAATGGCGGCTACAAGCTAAATGAGCAAAACTGAAAATCAATAACAGAAATGTAAAATATGAATATTTTCTACTCACGGACATAGTTATTTCCTGCCCCGGATAAAATGTCGGTAAGTCGACCTTTAAACACTTTTTCTGCCTTTCCTTTAGCATGTTTACGGTAAAAATCAGCAGCTCTAGGCGCTCATTATACTGAATTGTAGGCCTAGTCGGCTGTATTTTGCTAGTAATTTGTTGTGTTGATTTACGGTTGAATGAACTGTGGATAATTGCAAGTGAATACTTCACAAATCCAGGATTTAAAGGGCAAAATGACAGACCTATTCATGTGTTAACTATTGTTATGGTTTAATGATGTAACAAATACTTGTAGAACATGTACAGCTACTAAAAATACTACTCAAGCCCGAGTCAAGGTCATGTCATGTAGACCACATGAGTCAAGTGGCGTTCGCCTCGATTAGGGACACCGACAGACATAAACAAAGCAAAGGATGAAAGGTATGTACATTACTCGGTACTGTCTCCGTTAAAATTTAATAATAATATAGCACTGATGTATTATTTCTATGATGAGACCCTCCCAGTAGGGTTTATGTTCACTGAAAATTGTTCCCCAAAAATAGTTTGCTTTGTTCTCCAAAAAAAAATCCATTATTTTTTATTATTATGTTCCCTTGGCCTTGTTCTCCAAAAATACTACCAATAACGGACAATGTTCCATTGTTCCCCAAAAATAAATGGCCTTGTCACCAAACCCCCACTATGACCGCAGAGCAGAAATGCACTGTTGCCACCTCCCCTTCACCCCCCTCCCCTTCACCCCCCCACTCAAAGAGAAATGCACCGTTGCCACCTCCCCTTCACCCCCGCCCCCCACTCAAAGTTTGCTTATAGCTACAGCAGTACTGTAAAGGATTAACATATCTACAGTACATGTATATAAAACAACAATTGATTTTTCTTTCAGGGATCTTTGCAGATGTTGCCACCTTCTGTCAAGTAGATTCTCCGAGTTCCAGCTCTGAGACTGAACCTAGCCCTGGGTAAGCTAAAGCTATAAACTTTAATATATTTGACCCCTGTGATATAGGTTAATTAAGCTAATGTTATGATATGGCAATATTTCGAGCCACCCCAGAGAGTGGAATTTAAAAAATGTACCTAAGCTACTCGATCTATCTTACTAGCAAATGTTAACATTTCGAGCCACCCCATAGAGGGAAATTCGGGAATACATTTCTATGGTTCTTTATTATGGTTTTCATAAATGAAGATTTTAATAAGCTTGAGAAACATGACTTATTTAAGTGGCAGAACCCGATTTGTACAGATTGTTTTATTATTCTCATTAAAGTAGCCATCCCGCCAACAAGTCAGATTTTATAAACATTATGTACTCTGTTTCTAAACCTACTGATGACAAAGTATATATATAACTTACATATTTTGAGAATCCAAAATCTACATACACAGTATAAACAGCTTTAACCAGCCGGACCAAACCCCAAAACTGGAGTGTCGAATTAAAGAGCTACCATCATTTTACGGATATTCAATCACGGGTATTCTAAGAACCTAGTAATAAACCTATACTTTTAATCGGCACATATACATTGTTATATGACCTGAACACCTGGATAGAGTTTCGATAAACGGTTTTCTAGTGTAATTTTGTAGTTATTTGGCGGGATAGCTACTTTAAAAAAAAAAGAGGAGTGATAAGGGAGTCTGGTCAGGTTACAAATACAGAATTATCTTTTTTGCCTAACTATAAGTATAATTGTAGTTCATTGGGATACTTTACTTTTTTGTGTTTTTATTAAGATATTGTGAAATTCTATCACATAAAACAATGGATATACGATGATACAACATGAAAGTTTCTCTGTGATGTTGACAGTTTACAGCGATATTATTAAAGACCGCCGCAGATAAATTACAAATAATAGGACACTTTAAAGGGACATATGGCAATCTTGAAGATTTTTTCGAACATTAGTATTAGTTTATTAGTCCAGTATCAATTTCACTTTAAAACTGCTTGCATATAATTAAATAAAAGTTAGATGTGTTATTTGTCTTCGTTATTCTACCACAGGTTTAAATATATGATTGTTGCAATAATATCAGCAATTAGTAATAATATATAAATTATACAGTTATACTATAATTATAGAGAATAATATACGGGCATTTCATATATCATCCTTTCCGTCGATGTGTTCTTGGGAAAGCACCTTCCCTTAGCCTCGTCCTTCGGATGGGATCGTAAACCGGGCGGTCCCGTGTATCGGTCTATCCTCAGAGCACGTTAAGGAACAATAGGAATCTATTCGATAATAAGGGTAGGGCACAGTTCCCAGACTCCTATGTATCCTTCCTCTCTCTCTCTGGGGCGGCTCTAAATAACCTATACTGTGCTAATGAGCCGTTTAACAACATTCAATCCATATCTCATCCTGTATTGCCCCGAGATGCCAATATCTGCCCGAGAGCTTATATTTGGGCGAAGGCCGGGCACGATATGAAAATGTAATATTTCATTCTATGTATGACATAAAAAAATTATATACTTCAAAATATTTTGTTGATTTTAGCAGTGATGGGAGAATAATGATTAAATATTTATTTCTCGGCGGATATTATAGCTGATCTTCCATGATCGAGTGCTGATTTATTAAACGAGTTGGCAAAAATATACAATGCGTGGCTTGTCGAGCATCAAATAATGTTTGCTGAAGAGTTTAAAAAATAATAGATGATTTTGTGAGATTCTATTTATCATACAAAACCCATACAAGTTGATGGTAAAATGTTCACATTTCTCTGTGATGTCAATTTACCTATATATTAATACCGTATTTCCTCAGTTAGAAGCGCCTTCCCTAATAGAAGCGCCCCACCTGTTTTAAGAAACCGTACCGTCTTCAAAAATGGATTTGATTAAATTAAAAGTTCCTAAAAAACATACACTGTTTTTACCGCTAATGGATTTGATTACGGGAGTTTTTTACCTTCGACACCAGTATGGTCTATGATATAAACCTTAAAGCGCTATCATTATCAATACAAATTATCTTTTATTATTATTTAATTCATACGCAACCAACCTGTTTTGTAATCGTCAAGTTTGACGGAAATGTGTATCATATAGATGCAGAGTGATAACAGTAATATACTCAGTACATTGTCAGGTTTAGGTTTAGTCGATACCAGTGTACAGTAATTCTATATGGAAACAGTCAGGGGAAAGGAGGTGAAATAAATTGAAAATTTGTATCTCTTTTCGCACTTTCCATAGCGCCATGGAGCTACTGTTAGAGGAAATAGGTATAATTATACGACAGCCCAAGTTAAATTTCCTTTAACAATAACAGGACACTCTGTCGATTCATGTGAAATTCCATGCATATATCATATGGCTTATATATTTTTCACCACCATCCTTTTTAACAACTTGTTTTGTTCATTTCAGAGACACATCATCTGGTTTCCAGATGCCCTTCGTTCTTCAAATACCAATGCAACCCTGAAAGACGTGGATTTAACCAAATAAGTTGACTTTAATGTGATCGCAAGATTCTAAACTCCAGGAAATATATTAATTTAATTAGGCCAAATCAGAAACGAGGTTAATTTTTCTTCGTCCTTATGCGTTACAGTGTATACTTGTTACTGCGTATCCCGCTTGAGATGTGTTCGCTTGATCATGATGGTGATCATGATTCATGATGGTGATCATGATGGTGACTTCAATTTGGCAATCCCGAGGACTGAGCAGACGTTATTTTTTTAAAGAATGAAAAAATGAACATAATTATACCTCACAGAGACTCACTATATAATGTGTAAAGCTGTTAAAAAACACCAAATGTATACAATGTCATACTGCTCACATTCAAAAAAAATAACTTTTGGTGTTTAATATCATTTTAACATATTTTAGGCCATATATGACGATTGATTTTTTTGTTGTAAGTATGAAGTAAATTTCATTGTTGTAGTATTTAATAGATGTTAAGTTTATAAATATAATATAAATAAAATATTGTATTATTTATTCTTTGGTTCTGAGTTGGAGCTATGTAAAAAAAAAATGTCCATTTGCGTACAGTCATGTATCTGAAACTGAAAAACTGCCTTTTGGAAACACAAGGCATTTTAATCTATTTATTGTTTATTCAAGCTTTTGAAATAGATCTTTTGTAATTAAAGTGACACATGGGCCGATGATGGCAATCTTGAAGTGTACATCAAGCACTGAAATTAGCATCTCGAAACATGTTTTGCTGTACTAAGCGGTACTCGTCTGATAAAGCAAATGTCACAGATATATTCATGGGGTTGAAGAGTGCATAAAAATATCCGCATGACGGATATATTTACATGAGAACTAAACACTTATTTTTGTGTCAACTGCTTAGGATGGTGTCAACTGCTTAGGATGGCAGACACTTATCGATCACTTTGTCCGTCGTCCGTCCGTCATGCTTTAACCTGCAACTTAGCCTTGGCCATCAATTGAAAAGTATTTTAATTATGTTCATGAAACTTCACACACATCTTCATCTCAAGGAATGTTGTTACACATGTGCAATACCTCTGACCTTCATTTTGGCAGAGTTATGCCCTATTTATCAGCCTAACCTGCAACCTAACCTTGGAAATAAGCAAACAGCAGTGTCAGCAGGCAACGCAAGTGTTCATGGATGATGGAACACACTTCTAGTTCAAGGTCGACTTAGTGACCGCTTCCCACTAATTACAGTCTGGAAACTGATATTTCCATGTGTATACTAGTTTGACATATTAAGCCGTTATATTTGTTTTGTCAAATGTCAGTGTAGACTGTAGTGGACAGTGCGGTGCACTTTAAAGCACAGGATCCGGGTTCAAGGCTCAACGGCGCCACTCAGTTTCCTCAGTGTGTTTGTCATTTCCAATTAGCCTCCTCCATCGTAAGGGACATAAATCCTCCTATATCGAAGTCTATTCTCCGAGCATGTTTAATAAGCAAAAGTAGGAGTAGGGCGGTTTCCCAGATTCCAATGAGACACCTACCCTGACCAGATCCGCCTTTTTATTTTGTTTATGGGTGGGGTGAGTGATGGTGGTGGTGACGGGCAGGAGGGGCCGGTGAGGGATAACCAAATAAATTGGACTGCAGCTTTGTTTTAGTATTTAGATTTTAAATATGGCTGCATATGGTGATGCTCGCCAATAACAAAACCATTAACACACCAGCGGGTGGCCACCATCATTCCAGATTGGCCATCAAAATGCACACCGAGAAGTTGAACAGCGGTCAACCTTTTTAAATATAGGCTACATACTACTTTTGCTACAGACTACTTTTACGACTTTAGCGTGAGCCCCTTCACCGAATACCGAATACGCACCTGAAGACGTTCAATGACTGACAGTGACACTCGTTTTTAATTTTTTGACCGACAGTGCCTCGTCGAACATTTTATCGTTTTAGAGTGTAATTTTGATAAGAAATACCATGATGTTCGTAACTTGTAGTACACGTCATGTACTATTTAAGCTTAAACAACATATTTTTAGTATCTCCGTGTATTTCATTAGAAAAAGAACACAAGTGTCACCATTTTTAAACGCATTTTAACAATGGCATCTCTTACGAGTTATTTCCCCTCGCTTCGAAATTTTAAATGGGTGAATCTCGCAATTTCTCGCGCAGTAAAGCATCTAAAGGTCAATACAGCTGAAGATGACGAAACTTAAAGGGGAACTGAAATTTTAATCATGTAAACTTGTTACAATCTTACAGATTACGCGTTTAAAAAAAAGAAAATGGCAGCCGTTTCACTTTTTTTTTTACGTTGACGGAAAATGACGTACTACTTTCCGTTGTCATGTGTTGCTTTGATAAGTGGACGGCGGAGCTAAAAAGCACTCTGCTTCCCACCTGAATTACCGTGCGATACTAGCAACTTCATACTTTACATTTTTATAGTAGCTAACATATGGGGTGCCGTTTTACGTTTTAATACCATTGTGATATCCCCTATTCGTTTCTGAACACGTGATAACCACTATTGAAAAGGAATATGTGATATCAAACAATTTGAATATGTGATATCACGTATTCGAACACGTGATATCTCAATTTGCTCTTGGTAAATCATTAACCGCTCCCTAAACCTAGTACCTTCTTACCTGCAAAACAGGCGCCATATAACCTTTCATGTGTTGGTGCACCGTAAGAAAATTATATTGGTGTTATAAAATGCAGGGGTCAAAGGGGCAGAGGCGGGGATAGATTATTTGATTTGTCTTCCTTAAGCTTTATGGATACATTTATACACACATCTTATGAAATATTAGATCAAGACGTTATAGACATGGAGTGAGATTCGAAACTGCAGTGGTGAGAGGCGAGATAGTTTCAACGCAGCGTCTTTAACATCCCGGCCACAAGATATGTTTTATTATAGTGAAAGGTAGAGAAAGTGTATCAAGTAATTTATTGTCATTTTATATTTTAAGAGATCGGATCCCATGACCAAGATCTGCTTTCAGATGACCAAAGTTGGCATAATCACTGTTTCAGCAACGTTGTGTTCACTATGTCCTCTTTAGCTGAGTGGTCAGTATGTTTGTACTCGTGTTAAAAAAATAGGTGATATTACGTATTCAAATATGTGATATCACGTGTTCGAATTGGTGATGTCACGTATCTGAATACATGATATCACGTATTCAATACGTGATATCACATATTCAAATTGGTGATATTTTGAATACGTGATATCACGTTTTCGAATATGTGATATCACGTGTTCGAATTGGTGATGTCACGTATCTGAAAACATGATATCACGTATTCAATAAGTGATATCTCAAAAGAAAAACGGCACCCCATACTAACAATCATACCAACGCAACTAAAAATAAATGCCTTTTTAAAACCATACTATTGTATCGCTACTCAAAATAATGAGACAAGAAAACATGTCTATTAGACACATGCGTGATTTTATTTAGCATATAGTCTGATTCAATTTTGCGATACCAACTGCCATGTCTTACAGTTGTTATAACTTCCCCAACAGTAACGGAACATTGCATAGTCTTAAATGGCGTCTACTTAAATCCTAAAAGGACGATTGCCTTTGATGTTTAAATCTTGTCTAGTCATACACTTAGTATTGTGTTATCTTGTTGTTCTGGCCTCCGCCAAGTCATTATTAAGTACCTGCATTGTGGCTTTCCATGCATTTTTATAATCATATATGCATGAGCATCTATGGGTAATACATATGCTGCATTGAGTGTTAGAGAATATAACCTGGAGGGTATCTCTTTATTTACACAGTCCCATTTTATTAGGATGACAATAGAATAAGAGCCCCTATTGTCAACCTGTTTGTGTTTGTTATGTCACATGATTTTTTATTAACACTGCAATTGTTTTTGTGTTTATGCGCGTTTTTGGTTGACTGGGTTCTGTTAAAGCTACAGTGCATTGTTCGACTTTTATATCTGCTTTGAATATTATTGTTTCTCAGCACCACTTGTAGCAGTTCTTATGTCATATTGCTATAGATTTTATGTTGAGTCATTCGCCAGATACTTAGAAAGATTTCATCGACGCCTTTAATAATAAATACTTAAGAGGTTGGAACTCTTCTTGGTATATGGATGATATTATAAACATTGACAACCCTTTCTTTTCTACTATGGTAAATACTACATAACCTAAAGAACTTCAGCTTCACAAAACTACTAGTTCTTTTCTCGATTTGCATCTCACACATGTCTCAAGTGAAATTGTAAAAAAAAATAAGGACAATTTATGACAAAATATATGAATTTTAATTTCGATATCTTTAACTATCCCTACCTAGGCAGGGATGTTTCCAGAACAATATCTTGTAGGTTATATGTTGGGTACATACTTATGCACAGTATATATTTTGTAATTTTAAACATTAATCTATATGAATTCTTAGATTATAGTTTACAATTTTACCACAACAAAAAAGATAACATACATATGCTATGTCAGACCATTGATAACACTGGTTTGCATTTCTGCAATGTTTCACATGCCGGATAATGATAGTTCTGTTTCAATTTTACATAGCATCAATTGAAAACCTATATATAGCCATCTTTACATATTTGCTAGAAAGAAAAAAACACATTTCGTTTGAACGTTTTGCGCACAAATAAAACTAAATGTAAACGTGTTGGTTAGAGATTAGATCATGGCGAGGATTTCTTTATTTACACTGTCCTGTTTTAATGGGATGACAGTAGGGTAAGTGTGAGGTTTGGTGCACCCTAGAAACGGTTTAAACCCCCAGTGGCCTACTTTGCCACTGACCGTTCCAAGGCGGTAGCCCTATTGTCAACTTGTCAACCCTTTTGTGTTTGTGATGTCGTTTGTATTTATTATTACTTTTGCCTTCTTGTTTGTCTGTTTGCGTGTTTGTTTCTGTGTTTTGTGGTTGACTGTCCTCCTTGAATGCTACTTTCCCAGTCCGAACTATATTTCTTTATATACACAAATTGTAGACTTATATACTAATTTATTCATTGTATTTGAGGTAATTTACAGTTATGGTTTATCTTATTGTAATTCGTCAATGTAATTGCAATTAATTGTACTATTTTAATTGTTTGTATTTCTACTATTTACTTATCATCATAGATGTATGCATTTGATGTGATTGCTGTATAGGGAAAGCAAACACACACATATGGTCTAAAACGTGCTTTAAAGGTATTTCCTTGTCAAAGAAACAGCACCATATTAGATCTGATATTCCCAATTGTGGTAGCACTTATTGAATGGAATTACAAAAAGAAGCGATATTTAAAATATACATTTTACGTAAAAATATATTGTATTTGGTCCTATTCTCAACTGTACTATTGTCAACATTATTAGGAATGTTTTTTTTGGCAAAGCGTGCATTCTGTGGTCAACATCTCTCAAACAAAAGAGTAGGACATCTGTCATCACGCACTGGCCGTTAATACATTTGAAATCTGAAAATCAAGTATCACTATGTATACTTCGAGGAATCATATATTCACCAGCTTTTAAATCCTCTAAATGGTTATTTGGCCGACGTTCTCTTCTGGTTCTATTACAATTTTCCTCTTGCAAGTCAAGATTTAGTCTTGGGAAAATCATATGCAACCTTTGGTAAAGTTCTTCTTCCGATGTACATGGCTGTTGTTTCCGATGCCTGCAACTGCTCATCGCAAGGCGAAGGCCTGCTCTAAATTTTGGACTCATCCACAAATAAATCAACGGGTTGTAGCAGCTGTTGCTCATTGACAGCCAGTGGAAGCACAGCCATAGAATTGGCACGTATCTATTGTTGTAAATGTCGGGATCGTGGTCTCCAATCAGAGTGATTGTGTGTAGTGGCAGCCAGCATAAAGCGTAGAACACAACCACTGTAATCATCATTCGAATCATCTGTAAGTAGAAAAGTAAACAGGAATGTGATCATCATTCGAATAATCTGTAAGTAGAAAAGTAAACTGGAAAAGTAAACTGGAATGTGATCATCATTCGAATTATCTGTAAGTAGGAAAGTAAACATGAATTTGATCATCATTCGAATCAGATGTAATTAGAAACGTAAACAGGAATGTGATCATCATTCGAAACATCTGTAGGTAGAAAAATAAATTTGAAAAGTAAACTGGAATATGATCATCATTCGAATAATCTGTAAGTAGAAAAGTAAACTGGAAAAGTAAACTGGAATGTGATCATCATTCGAATTATCTGTAAGTAGGAAAGTAAACATGAATTTGATCATCATTCGAATCAGATGTAAGTAGAAACGTAAACAGGAATGTGATCATCATTCGAAACATCTGTAGGTAGAAAAATAAATTTGAAAAGTAAACTGGAATATGATCATCATTCTAATCATCTGAAAAAGTAAACTGGAAAGTGAGCATCATTGGAATCATCTGTAAGTAGAAAGCAAACTGGTATATGATCATCATTTAAATCATCTGTAAGTAGAAAAGTAAACTGGAATGTGATCATCATTCGAATCATATGTAATTAGAAACGTAAACAAGAATGTCATCATCATTCGAAACATCTGTAAGTAGAAAAGTAAACTGGAAAAGTAAACTGGAATATGATCACTATTCGAACCATCTGTAAGTAGAAAAGTAAACAAGAATGTGATCATCATTCGAATCATCTGTAAGTAGAAAAGTAAACTGGAAAAGTACGGGAAGATGATCATCACTCGAGTCATCTGTAAGTGGAAAAGTAAACAGGAATGTGATCATCATTCGAATCATCTGTAAGTAGAAAAGTAAACAGGAATGTGATCATCATTCGAATCATCTGTAAGTAGGAAAGTAAACTGGAATGTGATCATCATTCGAATCATCTGTAAGTAGGAAAGTAAACTGGAATGTGATCATCATTCGAATCATCTGTAAGTAGAAAGGTAAACTGGAATGTGATCATCATTCGAATCATCTGTAAATAGAAACGTAAATAGGAATATGATCATCATTCGAATCAACTGTAAGTAGAAAGGTAAACTGGAATGTGATCATCATTCGAATCATCTGTAAGTAGAAACGTTAACAGGAATGTGATCATTATTCGAATCATCTGTACGTAGAAAAGTAAACTGGAATTTGATCATAATTCGAATCATCTGTTAGTAGAAACGTAAATAGGAATATGATCATCATTCGAATCAACTGTAAGTAGAAAGGTAAACTGGAATGTGATCATCATTCGAATCATCTGTAAGTAGAAACGTTAACAGGAATGTGATCATTATTCGAATCATCTGTAAGTAGGAAAGTAAACTGGAATGTGATCATCATTCGAATCATCTGCAAGTAGAAACGTAAACAGGAATGTGATCATCATTCGAATCATCTGTAAGTTGAAAAGTAAACTGGAAAAATAAACTGGAATATGATCATCTTTCGAATCCGAAGTAAGTAGAAAAGTAAACTGGAATATGTAAACTGGAATATGATCATAATTCGAATACTCTGTAAGTAGAAAAGGAAACAGGAATGTGATCGTCATTCGAAACATCTGTAAGTAGAAAAGTAAACTGGAATGTGATCATCATTCGAATCATCTGTAGGTAGAAAGGTAAACTCGAAAAGTAAACTGAAATATGATCATCATTCGAATCATCTGTAAGTAGAAAAGTAAACGGGAATGTGATCATCATTCGAATCATCTGTAAGTAGTAACGTAAACATGCTTCTCTCAAGTTTTTTGATTGAACCTGTTTGTTTGCTTTTATTTAAATATATCATGTCATTTTGCAAGTGGACCATAGACTATCCGTTTGCATACGTATACATTGTCGTAAGTAATTCATATGTTAACGCATATCTAACGATTATTGCCTATAGTATGAGTACAAAAGGAAAGAAAACGGTAATCTATCAATTAATAATGTACCCACAAGTATAATACAACCAACACAACTTCACAACTTTTAAAATAAAAAAGGTAAACATTCACATAATGTAAATGAGACACGACATAGAAGTTTTACAACGTGTCAATTTGGAAACATGCTTGGAAAGGTATGACAGTGTTACAACATTGGTCGGCACTGTGGAAAGGTTTCGGAACAATATAAGTTTTGTTTTTAAATTGATGAAATTCGAGCAAGTCCTGATTTAGATTTTATAACACCTCTGCAAAATCAAACAAATGTCCAGTGACAGAAAACTAACAGAAAATGCCGCATATTACAAAGTCAACGCACTGGTTAAAAAGAAAGGTAGGTAATCATTTGAAATGCATAGATAGTAATTATTAGTAGAAGTTGCCATACATACGATATGGTTATCTGGTAGTCACCCATGTCGACCAAAGTCAATCATAACACATACAGTTAACGAAATATACTAAATCCAAAACGGCGTGAATAGTTCATTACGTTTTAGTATGTGAATAGCATGGACGTAAAACAGATACAATTTACTGTCTATAAAAATTCTCAAATTACAGATCGTTGTTCTATAATTCACTAAATTAACGATGCAATCACATTATAATGCGTTTAAGGCACCTCGTAGCAACGTATTATTACACCCATACAGGTATCAATGAATTCGTTACTATATTGTTGTATATTATGTAACTTTCTCAGTAAAATAGTTTCTGATTTAAGGGGGACAACAGTCAGTAACTAGTTTTTGATTCTAGGGAGACATTTACTGGTAAAACTTGCAGTTGACTTAACATTGTAATTCAACACATTCTGTATTCGTATACGTGTGTCGAGCAGCTCTTGCACCTCGATGGTTAGGGATCAGCAAGAGAGAAATACTCTTGTAACATATTGTGTTCTTGTCGATATGTGTTTACAGTGTTTCCTTTTCTGTCATCATCAATACCAGCCACCCTTTAAGACGTAGTTATATCGGCTCTGTTCAAACTTTTCTGTTAAGGGGTCATTTCACCAAGGATTGTTTTGGTCCCGAGAGTACCCGATCCTTTTTCTGGTCGATCGGCCGCATTTTTGCGAAAATAATCGGGAACGTGCGAGCACTGTCCCGCACTACCCTATACATTCGGGGGAAGATCTGGCGCGATCGCCTCAGTCCTCCGAGGGTCGGGTACCGAAAAAGTGATCGGCTACTGTTTTTAAAAATGTTGAAAAACAGTAGCCGATCAAAAACCGTCGGCCCGGGGTCGTCTTGGTCGTCCGAGGGTCCCCAGAAGGTCCCCTTGTCTCGCCCGCCCTCTGGAGCTTTCGTATAGCCTCTGCAGCTCTCTACCGAGGGTCGTGCGTAGTGTCGGCAGAGTGTAAGCACCCGACCCTCACCAGATCCTCGGACGATAAAATGTCACACAGAATTAATTGTTACTAAATACAACAGTAAGACATATATTTACTCAAAATTATTATAAATAATAATAAATTTACAAATTAATACCAATGCCAGAGAATTATAAACCAAATATAAAATAAAAACTGCACACTTTTCTCAGAACAGGTACTGAAACAAAACACACTTGAAAACCCTTTAAAAAGTCACAAAAACTTCCTTCTTTTTGGCATATTTTCTCTTGGTCCTTGGCCTCCTCCTCAGCATATTTCCTAATGTAATAACATTTTGCTGTGTTATGGCAGAACAAAGTTGTAGAGCTACAACAAGCCCCAGCACTGCTTGTTGGTCCATGACCTTCCCTGGCTGGTCAGAAAGTGATGAACGGCTTCGATCTGAACGGTTTAAATAGTCGGGCCTTTAAAAACACCGATCTCCGGCCGATCTAGGCAAATTTGGTCGGCCGAAGAACGTCCGAAGATCGTTTAAATCGTCCGAAGACCGTTTACTTTCGGCTACCTGCGTCAACATACGCCTACATTCGGCCACTCTCGCGCGAAGAACGGCGGAAGAACGGCGGAAATCGGCCGAAAGCGTCCTCTCTCGAGCCGGGATCGCCAATTTTCGGCCTCTCTCGGCCGAACAACGCGCGAAGATCGCTCACTTGCGCGCGAGAAGCGGGTCTCTACCGGGCCTTTGCCGTGTACCTGCGGGTACTTGTGCGAACTTTCGCATACTTGCGCCCCGGAAACGTGTCGATCGCGCGAGGAACGTCCGAGAATCGTCCCCCCGCCATGGTCCATTGGTCGGGGACTCAATCGGGTCAAAAAAAGGGGGCGATTGGAGGCGATTCAGGACGACAATCGGGCAGATCAAAAAATTGATTGATCGGGGACAATCTGGTCCAGATCGGGCCGATTGGAAAAAAACAATCCTTGGTGAAATGACCCCTTTAGATAGACAAGTCTGGAATTTAAAACGTAATTGAAAGCTTCGTGACATACTCAACATGCACGCTTGTGCCTTACTCGACATGAACGTGTTGCCATACTCGTGGCATACTAGATATTGACGCTTGTGCCTTAATCGATATGAAAGTGTTAACATACATGTGCCTTACGCGACATACAAGCGCTATCATTATTGTGCCTTACTCGACATGCAAGTGCTGCACGACAATAACGTCGACCGTGCCATACTCGAAATTCAAGTGATCACTTACCCGTCAGATATTCGTTGGATTTCAAAGCCTTGAAGAGGATACCCTTTGTTGTACCGTGATTGCATTGCGTCAAGAAATCGTGTTTTTATATAGCACATCTGCAGTAATTTTAATAGTGCTATAGATTTGCTTCACTCAGATTACGCAAAGCACAAATAAATGCGTTGAAAAACTTATAAGCAAACCGCTATTTTTAGTTGTTCGCTTGCTTTCGGGGACTACCTGACTTTGATTCGGAACACCCCGAGCAGTACCCGACTTTGATTCGGAACACCCCGAGCAGTTCAATGGCGGCGCTTGAAAAAGGCGACTTGATGACATAGCAAATATTTGGATGTTTGTTAGGACAAAGAATGGCGGTGATGGAAATATGTGATTTGATGACATAGCGAATATTTGGATGTTTGTTAGGACAAAAAAATGCAGGTAGATGTGGGGAATATATCACGTATGTACTTGCTTGCCTCAATATATACACTTGGTAAATTATTTAATGTTTCATAAGCTACAAGTTATGGACAGTGTACCTTTAATATACATGGCTATGTTATCAACGCAGACGCATTTGTATGCTTTCATTTTTCTTACCGCATAACTATACGCATCTTCCGAAAAGTTAAAGACGCGACAATAAATAATGTTCAACATTATGTTCTTCCTTGACTATCATCTTGTACGTTATTCAGATTGAGATAGTAATTATTGATAATGCAGGAAGGGTACCATTTCTTTGTGGCTCTCTCTCTGATCTTGTAATACGTGGAGATATGATTGATTTAAACTTTAGATGAAGCTGTTTTATGAGATTATTATTTGACAAAATAGCGATACTTGGCATAATTCTTCATTTTAAATTGGTTTATCTCGTACTAGATTGACACATTTATTAAATAAATTGTACCAGTTTACACGTTTGTAAATGGCAATTCGCCTACGTGGCAATATGTCTCTTAAGGTCTCACTACACACTTGACTTCCTTGCATGTGACTGTAGGTGTGACTGTAAGATGATTCGTACACCATAAAAAGTAGGGGTGTGTTCTTCGGTTTGAGATTTTAATAATTGCCCATGGATATTTTCTATTCTTGTTGCAGGTGAGAAAATAATAGTGTGAGATTGGATGAACAGCGATTAGACGACACAAAATGTGACACATTTGTTGGTGCTCAAAATGCGTATTAATTTAGGTGCCTACTGTTTATTGAAAGCCGAAAAGAGTACATGTACCTTGCCTGCCACCACTCACATTAGAAAAAAACAAAGTGGGCTATGTACCAGATATTGTGGATTTTTATGAGCAGCATTAACTGTATTTTCCACAAAAAACACTTCTAGACTGTAAATGCTTGATTCAGAATGGAAAATTGGACTTTACTGCCTATGGCCAACACAGTAAAACCGAAGTGTGGTGTGAGACCTTAATCGCAACTCTTAATAAGATGACGTTAACAAATGAAATGGCTTATACCGTTCTTTTGCTCCTTAACCGATGTCAGTAAACTAAAAAGTATGAAAGGAGAAATCTGGAAATCGCCGAACAAGGTAAATACAAAAAAATATTTCAGTCTCGGTTGATTGAGACTGTTCATGAACAGACTCATTTTCTTAGTTAATTTATATTTGATAAAAATATGTTGCTTTTGTTTGCGAGAAAATAATGGCAAACAATAATGGCAAGCCGACATTTCCCCTATAAATTACAACACTTCTTACAATTTTCGACACATTTTTAAAACATTCTACAGCTCATTGTTTTATTGCTGAGAACCTTTTCAAGCAATTGATATATATTAGTGACATATATTTTCTAAACTAAAAACATGTTTGACGTTGAAATGGGTAGTTCAATCGCTGTGCAAATAAAACTCTAAATTTTTCACGTATGAAATACAACGTTTAACTATTTCATTTTATAAGCATAAAATAAAATGCTATATTAACACTCTACCCACCATTTTATCGTGTTACGTCAGTGTGCGATGTTAACCAATAGACGCGAATCCCCAGGCCACACGTAAATAGTTCAGTGATTTATGTCGAATCCCCCGGCCACAAGTACATATGTCAGTGAGTTATGTCGAATTCCCAGGTCACGCGTAAATATTTCAGTGATTTATGTCGAATCCCCAGGCCACACGTAAATATTTCAGTGATTTATGTCGAATTCCAAGGCCACACGTACATATTTCAGTGATTTATGGTAGATTATGCAATGATATATCAGACTAATAGTATACGCATGTATGAAATCGTCCTTACTTTCTAACAAACAAAGATTTTATTTCCGATTTCCGTTTTTCCTGCAAATATTGTCTTTACCAGTGCAACCTTTCTGTTGTAGGTGGTGCACGCCTTGCAATGCTGTGTGCGGAAAAAAAATTCGATTTATCATACTTTTTAGTCGAGCTTTACTTAGGTTTAATGAAACAAATTATTTAAATATACCATTCTAACCACACCGTATTTATATCACGTTTCCCTAAATTTATCAGATCCATTATCCCATTAAATCGGGGTTACTGTTTCTTGGAAAATACTTCATCCATGCATACTTACTGTGCACTCAATGTCGCAGATGTGTTTTCTATATTTCGATGAAAAGTGTTTCTTAATTGCAATGAACAAGCTGTCATGTTGAATCATGTGGAATCTGTCAACAGATACTCCTGCAGATGCGTATACCGCCTCCAGCTATCTGAATGACCTTTTGAACACTGACAATCCTCTTTCTTCTATGGCTAATAATACAATCTGAAAGCTATTAATTCTGATTTTTGTGTTTTTTTTCTCGATGTCATCTCAAGATTGAATGGAGAAAAAACGGCCAATACAGTGTTGCATTTCCCACGCATTTAGTTTTAAATGTTTGCATTGTTCAAATGCTTGCGAAATTCGTATCGGCAATTCAGTTTTCAACTTTTGCGTTTTCCAACATCTTATACAAATTGGTATTAAATTAAATACTGGAAAGGAGATCCGTTGGAAGTAATAAACACAAAGAAGAGAAGAAAAAACAACTAGTCCTTATTGAGTCTGTTCATGAGAGGTAATATAAGTTGCAAAACCAATCACGCCCCTAGCACAGGCTAGCACAGGCTTCATCGGTATTCTGTTTTAAAACCACACAGATTGGGCTTGATGATCCCAAAAGGACAGTAAGTAATAACACTATTGATTGTAGTCGGGGTGACTTTTTACACCGTCACAAAGCACTGAAAACGCTAGTGTGAATGTCAATACATACTAAAAATGGGAACCCTAAGAAGCAACAAACACAAAAAAGAGATACAAGTAGAAGAGTGACCCGACGTACTACCCCGGCCGATAAAGGCTGTGTGTATTGTTTAACCATCCATAGGATATGTTGTCTGCTTTTTAATTTAGTCTTTTGACTGTTACTTGTGATGCGCAGGTTATATAACCGATGCTCCCAACTTAATTCCATTTTGTTTAGTTCGCTCTTCGGGAAATATAATTTTGTTAGATACTGGGACCTTCCGCCGCTGGCAATGGAATAATGACAGTAAAAGTAGCATGTCCGCCATGTGCATGCCATCTTCGGGATGGTTAACATTCTGTACTATTGATTTTATGAATATTGAGTTATGCTCAACCCAGGCCTAGGGGCCGTTAACGGTAGCAAGCATATTTCACTGCCATTCATGAACAGTATCAGTCAATCGAGACTTCAATATTTCGTATTTATCGAATTTGGCCGTTTGCAAAGGTCCACTCTCATGCTTTTTATTGAGTCTGTTTCTGAAAGGTAATTCAAACCTCTCACGGCTCTAACAACGGGTTAAGCAGTAGTCTACTTTAAAGCTACACAGATTGGGCTTGATGGTCACAAGGGACCATTGAGCAATAACGCTTTCTACTGATTTGTTTTTTGGGAGATATCTAACAACCGAAAGTTTGTCTTTTTCTGAGAGTTAATTCAACACCTCTCACGGCCCTAACACCGGCTTAAGCAGTTTTCTACTTTAAAGCTACAACGATTAGGCTTGATAGTCCCAAGAGACAATTAAGTAATAACATTTTCTATTGATTTGCATTTGAGGAGATATCTAACAGCCGACAGTCGAACGGGCAATAAAGCATTCACAGAACTCAGTCAAACAAAATACGCAATTAAAACACACAAAAACTGCAAGGACAAATCACAGTATACGATGCCACAACCATAAATGAACGGTTGACAACAAGTGTACCGCCGTGGGGAGGTCAATTGACAACAGGTGTACCGCCATGGGGAGGTCAGTTGACAACAGGTGTACCGCCGTGGTGAGGTCAGTTGACAACATGTGTACCGCCGTGGGGAGGTCAGTTGACAACAGGTGTACCGCCGTGAGGAGGTCAGTTTACAACAGGTGTACCGCCGTGGGGAGGTCAGTTGGCAACAGGTGTACCGCCGTAGGGAGGTCAGTTGACAACAGGTGTACCGCCGTTGGGAGGTCAGTTGACAACAGGTGTACCGCCGTGGGGAGGTCAGTTGACAACAAGTGTGCCGCCGTGGGGAGGTCAGTTGAAAAACGGCCTATGGGTATTTTAGGTTCAAGGATGCACTAAATCTCAATTATAGTATTCTATTGTTATCCCAACTAAATGGAACAGTGTAAAAAAAAATCCTCGACAGGCTATACCCTCTAGAAAACCATTCATCATTAATAATCATAATAAAGCCACGTCAAAAGTACACCCTAACTTGGTAGAAGCCAGAGCAACAACAGAATAACCCGTTCAAGGCACGACAAGGCAAGTTTCAAAACAAACATTAAACGTTACCATCAATTTCAGGATTTCGGCAGACGTCATCACAAGGTCCACATGTCTGTCGGGTAATCAAACAATCAAAGAGGTAATCATAGTGTCGAACTGTAAATGAGTCAACCACTATAAATGCAGTACGTTACAAAATTATAGGATCATAACCTCGTTTGATTAACTATTTAAACAGTTGTTAAAGACTGTATGAAAGTGATTACGACCAATGATCTTACAAAGCTTGTAAATTACACCACCTTTTAAGTCAGGGTGTGATAGTCGTTGTCCCAGAAGAGTTCGTAAATTACTTTTGTCAATGTTTTATCTCAGGAATTCGAGAGTACTAATTCGTATACTTCAGTGCAATCTACTGAAGATAATTTTCTTTCGACGCATATCACTCAGTGCATAATGTGCATGGCTGGAATAGACGAAAACCAAAATAGACTTCCAAAGCTGAATTCGATTCCCAAATTACACAAACAACTACATAAAGTCCGTTTTATTTCCAATTCCAGTTCTTGCACAACTTCTTTGTTCTAAAGCTTATGAAAAATCTGGGATTAAGGTAGTTTGGTATGTTACAAATTCCGGCGAAGTTCTTGATAAAGTTTGCAATAAACATCAAGCTTCATCTATAAGTACTGATATGTTTATCATGTGATTTATATTACATACATTATATACAACTTTACCACACAACCTTATCAAAGACAAGCTTATTGTTCTCATTCAAAAAATCTTGTGCCAGGGAAAATACTACATGTTTGGCCTGTAACAATATTTAAGCGTTTTTTACTAACAGCAATTTGGACAATTAAACTATGTGGACTTGCCATGAAGTTTGTGAATCACTTATTATTTTAATAGATAACATTTTCGTCATGTCGGAAACTACCGTTTATAGGCAAATTGTTGGTATCCTTATGGGTACGAACTGTGCACCCCTTGTCGCAGATTTGTTTTTATATTGCTATGAAAGAAATTTCATGTTGAGTCTTTCACCAGAGGCTCAGGCAGATCCTATTGAAGCCTTCAATGACACCTCTCGGTATCTGGATGACATATTGAACATTGACAACCCTTTTTTTCTACTATGGTTAATAACATATATCCTAAAGAACTTCAACATAACAAAGCTAATATTTGTGAATTACATGTCATGTTGTCTCAGACCTACGATCGTATGCATTCAATGTGATTGATTATAAATCACATGTTTATTGTGGCTACGAATCAGTAGTGTTATTTTTCTGGTCCTTTGGGACCAACGAGCCCAATATAGGTGGCTTTGAAGTAGAATAACGCTTAAGCCGGTGCTAGTGGGCGTGAGAGGTTTTGCTTCTTTCATTACTACTCATGAACAGACCCAATAAAACCGAGTCTGCTGCTTTATTCTCTTAATTGTGTTTGTTGCTCCCAAAGAATCACCTTTATCAGTATTTATTAACATTCACACTAGCGTTCGTTTAGTGCAGTGTGGCGGCTGTAAAATGTCTCCCCGTGCTACGAATTAGTAGTGTTATTTTTACTGGTCCTTTGGGACCAACGAGCCCAATATAGGTGGCTTTGAAGTAGAATACCGCTTAAGCCGGTGCTAGGGGCGTGAGAGGTGTTGCTTCTTTCATTACTTCTCATAAACAGACTCAATAAAACCGAGTCTGCTGCTTTATTCTCTTAATTGTGTTTGTTGCTCCCAAAGAATTACC
>JAWPHD010022489.1:0-24945 GCA_037043455.1 Cyrtodaria siliqua | reverse complement strand
GATACATTACACTAAACACAATCATAAGTCCAGTTTCTATTGTGCCCATACAGGTGGGTGTCCTATCCTTTAAAATATGGCGGATGGTCTGGTTCTCAGATAGTGATTTTTAAGTCATATCTGTGGTATGATAAAAAATTACCTCATTATAGAATTTAAAAACCGGAATTGTTTGTATTTGTTTTATGGCATAATTATAGACCAGTGGTACGATTCACCGGAACACAACAGACCAGAACATAGATGAAATACCAGGATGTACTGGAACTGCTTTTTCAGTGAAAAGCAAAAATGAGATTTACACTACAGAAGGGCTGCACACTGAACATCTTCAAGAAAAGAGTCATCTATCCTTTGTTTATATTTAAATGGTTGTCTGTGACTGATAGTTGCATTATTCTGTCAGGCATTTACAACCAGCATTGGATGGTGACACTAGCATCTTTTAGGAGTGGCCCATTGGGTCAGTCACACACAGATTGGATTTTTTCAAACCCATACACTGAAGTGAATGCAACTTGCCATCTTGTACAGACGGTTCTTATTCAAGGTAAGATCAGGACAGATGGACTGTGGTGTTAAAATTAAAACAATTATCCCTATCTCTCATCTATTTGTGAATCATATTTAGTGTTATCGACTAAATACACAGGTCATAGTTTGCATATATTTAGTAATAAATAATAACATAGAAAATATCAACATTTCTGGCAAAAAGAAAAAAAATGTAAAAAAGCAATTGGAACAATGTATGTATATGTATAAAGTTAACAATATTTCAATTTAGTTATATCACGACAGTGTATACTTGAAGCAGTGAGGTAAATGCTGAATTTGGCTGTTTACTTTTTTTTCAAGCTAGTCTAAAACTTTTTTATCTAAAATTATACTGAGTTGCAAAAGAAAGTGTGTACAGCTCATTTGTGAAAGAAAGTGTGCAAGAGTTTTTTTTTATTGATTTATTCATTCTTCTTATTATTATTGAGGCCCCCAGGAGGATGGAAGGGGTACATCTTCCTTTGTTCCCTGAAAATATGAGTCAGTGTTCCCCAAAATTATTTGTCCAATGTTCCCCTGTTCTCTAAAAGTATTTTTAATGTTTAAAAGATTTGCTAATGTTCCCCAAAATTCATTCTGGCCTACAGTACACTGTCATCACAAAAAATATTGTTTGAAATGTTAACTTTTTGTGATTTTTTTTTTAATATTAAAACTAGATGTTAGAATTGTATTTCCTGTAAAGTCATGTTCCATTGTTCCCTAACCTAAACATATGTGTCAATGTTCTCTTTTCCCCTGAAAATAACAGCCATTATTAACAGCCATTGTTCCCTTGTTCACCAAATATAAATGGCCATTTCCCCAAAACCCCTGAGAGGACCTCATTATTGTGTTGCTTTCAACTGTATTGTTCTTTCATTGAGTTTTATGATATTTATCTGTTTAAAATTTACTTTCACATTTTCTGTGCTCGCCTCAAGGTTTTACCTTAGTTCATATTAGCGAACTTTACGGTAACGGGAGAGAAAAAAAAAAAAAAAAAAAAAAAAAAGATAATTGCTAACCTATGTGTCTCGATTTTGATGGTAAATCGTCGTTGTCACGCTTTAAGCATTTCTAACGTAGACACCGGCTCCCACTATAGGAGATTTAGTTTCGAAATTCTGATTTGTTTTCTTTAAAACAGTTTTCTGTGCAACGTTTCCGTTATGACTGGTTAGAGTAGAGTTTCAGAAATAATTTGAAAGTCTCTCCGACTCCTTCAAAAAGTCCTATAGAATATGTGCAGCAGAATATTTAAAGAGTTCAAATGCGAAGCTAAGGCTTTCTAGAAAATATGTGGTTTCCGTGGGAAATTTCAAAATGACAACAATTGCACGAGTATGCTGAACATGTCAACAATTGCAGAGCGCACAATGATTAAACAACACTAGCAGCATATGTGAGTTATTCATTTAGTATGTTTTTTTATTTGTAAACACTCGGTATGAATGTTAAATTGTCTTGGCCGGAAACTTTCCACATTATGCAAATTAGCGCGTGACGGTGTTTATTGACATTTTTTGCAGACGACTATTGATGACAGGTAATTGCTTTTACTTTGTACTAACACTTTTGTGAGTTGATGTTGAACTAGTTTAAATGATTAATTATGGACAAATCGATTATAATTGCTTTCACTTCGTACGATTCTACGAACACTTTTGTGAGTTTATGCAAGGATTTGTACAATATATTGATTATTTTTTTATGGACAAACCACCCTCGCCGCGAACGGAAAGCGTTTCTTCAGACTACCCCCTAGAATAATCTACAACACCCCCACCCCCACCACCACCCTGAAAAAACTGAGGAGGTTTCCTCAGAGAGACCTGTTTCCTCAGAGAGACCTCCCTCTCCTGGAAATTCTCAGACTACAAGCCACCCCACCACCACAGGGGTCCGGCTCATGTGGTTTGTCGCTAAATACCAGCTGAAATCGAACAAAAGTGTCCTTCATGAGTTGGGAAGACATCTGAGTCCAGCAGCCATATCATAGAATAGAACATTATACGCTAAATACCAGTTGAAATCGAACAAAAGTGTCCTACATGAGTTGGGAAGACATCTGAGTCCAGCAGCCATATCATTGAATAGAACATTATACGTGAAGACATCTGAGTCCAGCAGCCATATCATAGTATAGAACATTATACGTATAATGTTCTATTCTATGATATGGCTGCTGGACTCCGATGTCTTTCCAACTCATGTTGGACACTTTTGTTCGTATAATGTTCTATTCTATGATATGGCTGCTGGACTCAGATGTCTTCCCAACTCATGTAGGACACTTTTGTTCGATTTCAACTGGTATTTAGACGTATAGTGTTCTATTCTATGATATGGCTGCTGGACTCAGATGTCTTCCCAACTCATGTAGGACACTTTTGTTCGATTTCAACTGGTATTTAGCGGCAAAGCACATGAGCCGGACCCATGTGCCCACCACTCCCCAGCCAGCATGGCCATATCGGATAGATTTCAGTAATTGGTCGGAATGTCAGCCCGATGTCTATCCGTTATCTGTCTGTTATGCAGACTGCCGCTCTGTTACCGATATCTATCCAATACCAGTAACAGAGCGGCAAGGCCCGATGTCTATCCGTTATCTGTATAATATATGAAACATATCGATCCAACATCGGTCCGATATAGGCTTGCTGACTGGGTTTGTGTGTTCTTTTTATGATTTGCCGAAAAGATATTGATCAGATGTCGGCTAAATGTTGGATATGCCGACGTAGAGCCGATTAATTCAATATTTTCCAATTTTTTAATTTTTTGTTTGTATGGCATGCTAAATTGATTGTTCAATGCATTAAAGAGGATGTTGCACTATTCTGAAACTAGTTTCATTTACAAGGGCTTTAAAAAACGTGGAAAAACTGAAAAAAATATCAAAATATCTTAAAAAATATGAGATATGACCTTTTGAAAATGTGCAAAAAGACTCCAATAGAGGCAGATGTCTTTGAATGATGACGTCATCGCGCCTTTTTCCATGTATGGAAAATAGATAATAAATATTGTTTAAAGCAAAAAAATGTATATTAAATTATAAATAAAAAGTAAATATTTATTATACTGTAAATGCTTGTTTTACGATTTACATGAATTTGCAGTGATATTCGTTGTTTTAAATGATATTTAGCAATATGCAATAAATGGTAAAAAGGCGCGATGACGTCATCAATCCAAGATGGCTGCCTCCGTTTGAGAATATTTTCAAGTTTTTAAAAGATCGTATCTCCTGTATTTGTTATGATATTTTGATAATTCCTTTAGCTTTTTCCATTGTTTTTTTAACGCCCTTTTAAATGAGTCTAAGTCCAGAATAGTGCAACAACCCCTTTAATCTGAATGAATATAGCACATTTCTTCTGATGTCTATTATTATATCTTGGGCCAACGTCAGGCCGACGTAGTTTGTATCAGTTGATACCATATATCAGGCCGCTGTCGGTCCGATATAACACAACATAAATCCATAAATGGCGGTAATGACATGTCATTTTGAATATTGTATATTTGTTGTTAATGTGAACAGATATTCCTCGCAAATGTCGTTTTTTTATTTTTTACATTGCAAAATGATGCTAACTACATTCACAAGAGTTTTATTTATTGCTAATGAATATTTTTCCAGTCAAGCTAATTGAGATAAGCACCTACAAAAAGATATATATAAGTAATCATATTGATATGGGACTTTTTCTAAAATGATCAGCATGACATGAAACTTCATAGGTGACAATAACATTGCCCTAGGTGAGTGGAGGGACACTATTGTTCCTATTTTTGTGAATAATCAACTGAACTTTCAAAACTTTATTAGAGCTGAGAAGATAACTGACTTCATTTAATTAAATTATACCACTGAATACTGGGTTTTAATTAGTTATACAAACATTGAAACAACAATGAAGGGTGAACATTGCATCTGGCCTAAAGGGCAGTTTGTCACAACTTTGTGATTGACAAGGTAGTCAGTATTCATTGATTTGATAAAAAAAATTGGACGGAGTTAAACGCCCGATAACCTTGTATGTTGCGAAACATATACATGTATTTTGGATTGGTAATCCGATGCTCTAGCTACATACTGTGCTAGCTGGATGGTGACAATAGAACAAATTCGATGTTTATCTGTCATAATGGGCCCACTTCGGTCGAAATATTGGATAGATAACTAACCGATATTGGACCGAAGATGGATACTAGACTAAAAGGTTGTCTGACCGATGATGGATAGTAAACTAAAACGATATTTAACCGATATTGGACCGATGTGTAGCCGACAGGGCCGTCGATCTGCCGATATTGCGTCCGGTAACCGGACGCATTCCCCCTCCAAAAAGTATGTTTTTCCCCCCATTTCAGACTCAAAATTCCCCCTTGAAACCAAAAAAAAACAATAAAAAAACCTTCTGGTAAGTAAAATATTGAGTACGAACTGTATTTAATACAAATAAAATATGTAGACTATTTAAAACAATGATTATAATCAAAATTATGGCCACAAAATAATTCCCCCTTTCCTGTAAAAGCACGCTTAAATTCCCCCACCCAAGGGTATGGGTCGCGGTCCCCCAAAAACAGATCGACGGCCCTGCGCCGATCTCAGGCCGATATCGTTTGCGATACTGGTCCTATAAAAAAAAATATGGGGCCGATGAAGGCTAGATATAGGATTGCTGGCTGGGTCCTCACCCCCTAGATTTGTTCATTTAAAAATACCTCCCCCCACCCCCACACACTCACACCGACCGACCTTCTCAAACACACACACGTGTGTGTACCATGGTGTGGTATTCCAGTGTGGCAGCACTATAGACTGTAGATAGATACATTACACTAAACACAATCATAAGTGCCCATACAGGTGGGTGTCCTATCGTTTAAAATATGGCGGATGGTCTGGTTCTCATTTATTTGACTCAGATAGTGATTTGTAATTCATATCTGTGGTATGGTAAAAATGACCTCATTAGAGAATTTAAAAACCGGAATTGTTTGTATTTGTTTTATGACTTAATTATGGACCAGTGGTACGATTCACCGGAACACAACAGACCAGAACAGAGATGAAACACCAGGATGTATTGGAACTGCTTCTTCAGTGAAAAGCAAAAATGAGATTTACACTACAGAAGGGCTGCATCACACTGAACATCTTCAAGAAAAGAGTCATCTATCCTTTGTTTATATTTAAATGGTTGTCTGTGACTGATAGTTGCATTATTCTGTCAGGCATTTACAACCAGCATTGGATGGTGACACTAGCATCTTTTAGGAGTGGCCCATTGCGTCAGTCACACACACATTGGATTTCTTCAAACCCATACACTGAAGTGAATGCAGGTTGCCATCTTGTACAGGCGGTTCTTATTCAAGGTAAGATCAGGACAGATGGACTGTGGTGTTAAAATTAAAACAATTATCCCTATCTCTCATCTATTTGTGAATCATATTTACTGTTATCGGCTAAATAAACAGGTCACAGTTTGCATATATTTAGTAATAAATAATAACATAGAAAATATCAACATTTCTGACAAAAAGAAAAAAAATGTAAAAAAGCAATTGGAACAATGTATGTAAATGTATAAAGTTAACAATCTTTCAGTTTAGTTATATCACGACAGTGTATACTTGAAGCAGTGAGGTAAATGTTGAATTTGGCAGTTTAGTTTCTTTCAAGCTAGTCTAAAACGTTTTTGTCTAAATATACTGAGTTGCAAAAGAAAGTGTATACAGCTCATTTGTGAAAGAAAGGGTGCAATGAGTTTTTTTTAATGGTTTATTCATTCTTATTATTATTGAGGCCCCCAGGAGGATGGAAGGTGTACATCTTCCTTTTTCCCTGAAAATATGAGTCGGTGTTCCCTTGTTCCCCACAACTATTTTGCTTTGTTCCATAAAATTATTTGTCCTGTCCAATGTTCCCCTGTTCTCTAAAAGTATTTTTAATGTTTAAAAGATTTGCTAATGTTCCCCAAAATTTATTCTGGCCTACAGTACACTGTCATCACACAAATATTGTTTGAAATGTTAACTTTTTGTGATTTTTTTTAAATATTAAAACTAGAGGTTAGAATTTTATTTCCTGTAAAGTCATGTTCCATTGTTCCCTAACCTAAAAATATGTGTCGATGTTCTCTTTTCCACTGATAATAACAGCCATTGTTAACAGCCATTGTTCCCTTGTTCACCAAATACAAATGGCCATTTTCCCCCAAAACCCCTGAAAGGACCTCATTATTGTGTTGCTTTCAATTGTGTTGTTCTTTCATTGAGTTTTATCAGTTTAAAATTTACTTTCACATTTTCTGTGCTCGCCTCAAGGTTTTACCTTAGTTCATATTATGTGACTGGGTTGGTAATCATGTACTACGGCGTGGTATTCCAGTTTGACAGCACTATATCTGCTACAAGTAGACACTACACACACTATTTCAAAGAAGTCCTAAATCAGTTTTTTTTGATATTTCAGACCTCTCTCTCTCTCTCTCTCTCTCTCTCTCTCTCTTTTATTTGGTGTCGAGTTATCTTACTTCTTCCAAATCGTTTACATATTCGTGATAATACGTTGTATATTATGCATACATATATCATATATAACATAACCATGGATAAATAATACCCTATTACTGTTTAGTTCATAACTCTTTTATTTAGGTTTACGTTTAATCAATAATTTCTTCTGCAATAGGATTTGCAATTGTAATAAATCGACGGTGAAAGCAGATATTTTACCTTTCTCACATAACGTGGGGTCTTCACGCGACACCACCCATACAGCAGTAAATATGACTATATCCTTTTTGTAAACGGCAATCTGATTGGTCGTTTCAAAAGGAAAAAGTACAGGTGCACCGATACTTTTGTGCGCACGTCTAATTATGGGGGGTCAAAAAGAAATTGTAGGTGCACCTATATATGGGTGCACCTACAATTGTATGGGTGCACCTACAATTTAACAGGTGCACCCATAAAAAATATAGGTGCACCTACACTTTTTATAGGTGCACCTACATCTGTAGTTTTGACCCCGGTCGTACACCATAGTTATGAGCAAGGTTAGGGTGCAGGTTAAAGTTTTATGAAAATGGGGCATTTAACTCTACCAAAATGAAAGTCAAAGTTATTGGGCACATGTGTGTGAAGTTACATGAACATAGTTTATACTTGTCAAGTTATGGCCAGTTATGAGCTAACCAGGCTGCAGATTAAAGTTTTTTGAAAAGGGGCATAACTCTGCTGAAATGAAAGTCAGAGTTATTGTTCGTGGGTAACAATATTCTGTGTGGTAAGATGAATACGTGTTTGAAGTTTCATTAACATAAGTCAAATACTTCTTAAGTTATGGCCAGTTATGAGCCTGGTTATGTTGCGGGTCAAAGTTTTATTAAAGGGGGCATAACTCTGTGAAAATGAAAGTCAGAGTTATTGGACATGTGTAATAAATGTTCAGAGTGGGGGGTGCGGGGGACAGAGTATGCTGAATAATTTGAAGAACAAAATGTATAGTCCCCCACGCCCAATGATTCAAACATACTTTTTTGATTCCCCCTCCCCATCCCCCCCCACACCGCACACACCCAAAACACACACACACACACACCATTAAAACGTTCCTACGCTCATGCATATACTGAGGGGGAAAAGTTTAGCAAGTTTTTTAAGATGAAATGATACTGTACACAAGATATACTGACATTTTGGGACTTTACGGGCCTACGTTCGTTTATTCGTTACGTCATTAAGATATTCGACTGTTATTGATGTGTGTTTAATAAAATATTGTGTCTATGGCAGTAGTTTCTTGATTTTACAACCAAAATGTATTATTTCCAGGGTGCAACACACACTTGCTAAACTTGTTTCCCTCAGTATATATATGTCAAATACTTTTCAAGTTATGGCCAAGGTTAGGTTGCAGGTTAAAGTGTGACGGACGACGACGGACAAAGTGATCCCTAAGTGTCTGCCATGCTACGCAAGCGACACAAAAAGCTACTTTTGAAGACTATACTTTTATGTTTAATGTATTTATTGAGACTAGAGTACTTTTTCAAAGGTACATATATACATATTATGTAAACATTTGTATTACTTATCTAATAGTGGCCACTTTGGTTGGAGCATACCGTATATTGTGATATTCTGATATTCATAATAAGATATTCTCAGAGAATATGTTGCTATTAAATTGACAAATACAACGGAAGCAGACAGACGCAAGGTTATCACTTTAGCTTGTGTACGCTTTGGCTAGTAGAGCTAAACACATACTTATATATAAATTCATTTGAAAGTGCAGCACTCAGTTTATTATACTTAGGGTATTATTTCCTCAACATCCAATGATGGTGTTGATATGAACTTGTCAGGCTATCTCAAGTTATGTTAATTTTCCCATGCTGCGTATTACTGCTGATTTTGTTTATATCAACAAATTAGCTATAAATACTCATTCCACCATGTCCTTCCAAAATGACATAAACTTTCCTGTTATTAGTTAACTGAATCTGTGTGATTTCCCCCATGCTGATTACAAATACTGATTTTGTTTATAATGACAAATCAGTCATAAATAATCAATCTTAATTAATAGAATTTATCATGGGAAAACTTCTCTGTAGGTCAGTTGCAATACATTTGTGTACGTAGTATCTCACTGCCACGCCTAACCCGTACTTTCACTGACGAGATTCTAGTACATTACCAAGCAATGTTTTAAAGAGGCTTTCAGTTGATTGCTGTATTTCGTTTAGAAAGTTCACCTCATTCTACAAGCAGTGCGAAACTGTGCAATATTATCCTTTCTTGCCCTAGTAGCCAATATTCAGCAGCAACTAGTGTGTCCTTCATTTGAATGTGTTGCACTCCGTATATTATACTGAAGGTAATGTTCCTCAACATCCAATGATGGTGTAGATATGAACTTGTCAGGCTATTTAAGTTATATGAAATCTCCCATGCTGTGTTATTAATGCCAATTTTGTTTATATCAACAAATCAGTCATTAATACTCGTTCTAAATAAAATTCATGGGATGGTTCACTATCTTTCCAAGCATTGGTTCATTCCATCATGTCAAGCTCCTTCCAAAATGGCTCTTTGTTTCTGCACCAACAATCGTTATAGATTACAGTAAAGAAATAAACGTTCCTGCTATAAATTAACTGAAGCTGATTCTCAAATTGATGATTATAAATGCTGATTTTGTTTATAATGACAAATAAGTAATAAATAATCATTGCATTAGTTTGTTTTCAAGTGGTTTGTCATTGCACTGAATGATTTCTATTTGCGTCGTATGGTTTGACATTTTACACTGTATCATTTCACTTCGAACCGTATCAATTCACTTTGTAACGAATGAATAGAGTTTACACGTCGCATCGAATCAATATGTACGTCATCAAATGACTTCATGTTGAATTAAATGGCCAGTCATTGATTGGTTTGTAAATATCCACATTTTGACGGTTATGGCTTCCCATAATACTGCTCACCTCGAAACATGGTTGGATGAGCAACGGTGATGATTGTTAAACTATGAGGATGGCAGTATGAGTTTTTTTTGTAAAAGATAGGTCCCCACTCACCACAAACATCAAAACGCTAAAGGCGTGAAAATTGATATAATTTTAATATAAACAAGTAAAACCGGTTGATAGCTGAGGGTGGATGGGTGTGTGGGGAAGGGGTGGGAATTGAGGTGGACAGTATGCACTATTATCACGTTGTAAGACTAACCTGACAACACAGAAATATTTACTCTTTTTTATTTAAACAACTAATTGATTGATCTTTTAAGAGAAAAACACAACTAATTCATTTGATAGTGCACCCCACATTCCATCAGCCAAACTAAACTCCAATGCACCACATGGCGTAAGCATGAACAAAACTAATAACTAAAACTATTTACATGTCACCCACCCCCACTCTCGACCAACACCCTCCCAGACAGGATAAAAAATGATGAGGATTGGTTACATTTGAAGAAAAAACAATACACCCAAAACCTTTTGATAGTGCCCCTCCTCCCTCTCCCCTCGTGAGCGGAGCCAATATCCCAGTATGGCTGAACTATGAATAATAAGCGAACATATACATGTTTAGCAACAACAGATTCAACACATTTATTTTTGGCTTTGCGACAAATGGTCATAACGATATGATTAAAATGTTCTGATATTGGAAGAGAATGCTCGCAAAAGGGGCCCATTTACAAGGGTACTAAACATTGACTCTAGCACATTTTGGAGATATATGAAAACGAGAGTCAATGACACTTCCGAGGTAGTGACAAGGATTAAAATGACAAAATAAAGGTCAGTTCAGCTCGTTGTTTTTCATAATATCAATAATCCAACGATTTATTTCAAAAATCTGGGAATGCTATTCCAGTTATATGTGTTCAAAGTACGGCTAAGTTGCAAACATATTACAAATTTATTGTTTAATTTCACGCCTAGGTCTTTTATAAGGTTGGAAGGTGTGTATGTTTTCTTCGACGGATCGCATTTTTTCGGTGCATATTCTTATTTGTTTATGAAAGTTAGCTGTTGTTTTAGTGGAGATGATAATCATTACTCGATACTAAACTGGTTTATCAGAAAACAGAGAACAACGGATTTATTGCCAATTTTCGGCAAAAGGTAGAGTCAATGAGCCGGAGCTAGGGTCGATGACGCGGGAGTTGCGTCGATGCTAGGAGTATTTTTTGTCATTTACAAGTCCCGATATCGTATTAATTGCCAAGGTATCAAGCGACTGATCTCGTCGCCTGGATACAATTCGTTTTATATCAGCCTGCTTTACCTGATTTCCGCAACACAATGTCTTTTACGGTTAGGGAAAGGATTGAGAAATAGTATTCTATTTGTTTTGAATAGAATACTAACAGAATGTTTAAACGTATTACAATTTAACATGTATCTACTAAGAAAAGTATCGATATTTAAGAACAATATTGTTTGCCGCTACGAATAACTATGAGTTTAATTGGTCATAACATATCTTATCCGACACCAAAAAATGCTTGCCCCATTGGCGCTTGCTCGTCTAACGACGCGACTTGTGATATTCATATTCTCGATCCGCATCACTACCTTTCGTTTGCAAATTTTGTCAATTTAGTAAAAACGATATTGCCCGGCCACTACCTAAATGCGAGTTTCCTATTATGGCATCATGTATAAAAATTGAACTTGTCGCGCTGTATACGTAAATCGTATATTTCTGTGTTCCTTTCAGTTGAATTAATTAAATAATAATCACATATATTTGAACGTGGATGATAACAAGGTACATTACAAGGAAATGGCGACCATGAGCTTTAACCTACTGACCCAAAAAACAACAATAGGGTTTCTCCTCTCACCTATGAAGCTATGTACCTATGAAATTTCATGAGTGTGGGTGTTATGGTTTCAAAGTTATCGTCGGGAATCCGTAATTGTTTACGGTCGGACGGACGGACAACCCCATACCGTAATACATAATAAATGGACTAACGTATTTTCGAATATATTTACAAGAGATTAATATGTATAACCTTAGATCTAAATGCTTATATCCTTCAATAAACATTTCATTTTCTACATAATTTAGATGTATTTGTGATGCATAACCCCAGTAATTCCAGTTTTGTTTATACAGTATAACGATAGCAAGCACATGTTATATAAATAACGTCGTAAATTGTAGGAGTCTGGCGCGTCTCTTAAATAGGTGATGACTAGGTATACGTTGAAACTGTCGCATTTACACATAAAATCATACGCAGCGGTAAAATAATACATGAACAAACAATAAACTTTTACAATTATACAATACTGTATAACGTCGTAAAGACACGGGTTGGAGTAGTTCAGCATTTGAACGTTGTTACAGTTGACGTCTCCGACTGACTGTACAACGTTCAGCGCAAGCGTACAGTAAAAATCGAGGATTATCGATAGGTCTTCATTTTGACGCGTAATTTATATTTCAATCTATATGTTATGTTAAAATAATGAACTATAATCACTCAAAAACAGATTTATTAAACATAATATGTGCAAAACGTTGTACGATATACAGTATAAATGTATTAAATTGATAGTTTTGTTTTCATATATTTACTTTTGTTATCAAATCTCGACATCAATATCACGTGACTAAACGGTGTTAATTGATTGTTATCTACCCGTGTAATTTGGCAACTCCCCAACAATTCATACCGCCCCGACTGCAAAACGCTCTCCGGGATATACGACTGCCGTAATAGTGTGCGTTACCCTTCGATTTTTGCATTAAGTTGTGCATGAAATAATATTGGCATTCATATCTCGACCAAATAAAAAAAAACTTACATTATCATCACAAATGGCATACATATCATCAGGGAGTACGTCATACTCCCTGATATCATATGCTGCCAAAAAATCCACTGCACAGAAAAGTGGAGGTCATGTAGTACATGTATCTTCTTAATCCGAGCCTTCACTGACTAAAAGCTTTCTTTCTTCTTTTTTTTTGTAGTGGGTACACAGCCAGATGAAATATCAAAATCGTAAAAGGGTGAGAGAAGACTCGGATTAGTATAATAAAGAATGAATGCTCCCTTTAAAAAAATAAACACTGAGATGCCAAAATATTGTATTCATACACTCATTTCAATATAATCAACAACAAAAAAAATATCATACTTTTAACATGACAATGCTTGAAATATGTAACAAACAGATCAACAATGTTTTATAAATAAAAAAAAATGGCACTTTAAACCCAAGACGTTGCTACTTAAATTGGAAATGTATTTATGTTGGAAATTAGTAGATCTATAGATATAATAATGATATTATTATTAAAGGGACAAATGGCAAGCTTGCTGTCTGACACATTTTCTTTCCCACATGTAAACAAATGAAAATGTGTGTATAATAATAAAGATCACATTTTATTATATATTTAGTTACACATGTATTGAGTCCCAATCACTGTTATGTTTCACTGCTGGTTACAATGTGCATCATTAGATTAATTTAAACTTATTATTTTACATTGATTGTAACGAAAGCTCTCTGAACTTATTTTAATCACTCTAGATGTATTCCTGGGTAAAACCAGTATGAAGCAATGCTAATATCAGTAAGGTGTCTTGCTCAGGGACACAACACATACATGTACAGCCATGGTGAGGATCAAATTAACCCACAACTTTTCAATAATGGGTCCAATTAAAGCTCTACCACTTGACCACAGTGCTCCAAATTGACTAAGACATGATTGGAAAAAGACTATGAAAGGAGAATTTTGGAAGTTTTGAAAAATCTGTCGGTGAATTAAGCTTAATTCTAACCATAATTCACTGAATCTGTCAATTATCAGGAATTGTGATCATTTTGACATGTCCTAATTTTTTCAAAAGCCTTTTTTTTATCATTGAATTGCAAATCTCTTAACAAAGATAATGAGTTAGAGATTATTGAAATCCATCAAGTGTTTTAAAAATTAAAGTGAGTTACAGTGAATTGTTCTTCATGAACTATTAAAATTCACAAATTATTCATGAACAACATGCAAAACGGCCACCTTCAAAATTGCTAAAGTTGTTAAAACTCTTCAGGAACAGCTATGTTCTTGAAAACAAAAGCTCACAAAAGTTTAGATTGATCCCACTTACTAAGGGTATTTAAAAAAGAGAGCTTAGTTGTTACTTTTCCACCGGCATTTACAAAAGCTCACAAAAGGTTAGATTGATTAACCTACTGTATATTATCACACTTTAATTGTAATTCAAAAAGGGATGGTTGCTGTAGAAGCCACTGAGAATGCCAGTTATATTTTCAGTAGGGCTGCACTAAATTCCTGCTGAACAAAGTATAAATTAAGTTTAAAACCGTTTGGTTTACTTATCTTCTGATTTGCTAACAGTCTATTAAATCATTTTTGAATTATTTTATTCTTAGAATTTTGTGATTCTTGGTTTCAAGAAACTTATTACTCAATACTTAATCTGTCACAGCAATTAAAAGGCTCATTCAGTTCTGAGAACACACTGAGTTGCATCATAATAGCATGACGTGATGTCATAATACCAGGGTGTGATGTCATAATACCAGAAAATGATGTCATGATAGAAACAACCAAATCAAAATATGAATGTTGTTGAATGTTGTTTAATGGCTCTTCAACACAGTATAGGTTATTTACAGCCACCCCAGAGAGAGTGGAAGGATACAAAGGAATCCGGGAACCTGCCCTACTCTTATTATTGAATAGATTCCTATGGTTCTTTAACGTGATCGGAGGATAGACCGATACACGGGACCGCCCGGTTTACGTACCCATCCGACGGACGAGGCTAAGGGAAAGTGTCTTGCCTAAGAACACACCGACGGAACTCAGTGGCACCACAAAGGATTGAACCTGGGGCCTCCGGTTACAAATCCCCCGCGCTACAGACTGCGCCACGCCAGCCCTCAAATCAAAATATGAATGAAGCATTCTGATTGGTTCAGTGATAAAAACTGGACCAATGAAACCGGTTAATTTAAAGCTCATTGCATTCTCGGAACAAACTGAGTTTTACTGGACATTGAGTAATGAGGTTCTTGAAACCCAGAAACACAAAATTCTAAAAATAAAAGAATTCTAAAATGATTTAATAGACTCTTTTTGATGGTACGAAAATATATGGGTAACAAACTTCCCTAACAAATTCTTCACTATGATTACACCCGAAGTCGGAAACGCTTTGCAGTGGACATTTTTTAAAATACAGTTGAAGTTATGTCAGTCGTAAGACGATGGCAAAATATGTTGCTTATATTGTTAACAAGTCGATATAATTTTTTGAAAAAAGAGTAAAAGATATTAATCTTGTTTTTTGTTACTTTAAATCAAAACTGGTATACACATATAAATTTTAAAAAACAAAAACGTTTTTTCTCGGGATTTATTTTTCCTTATATATTTAAATTTTAATCGAAACATTTTTTTTTCTCGGTATAATAATAAATATTGCATCCCAGTGAGGGTGACAGTGCATATCAGGGTTCAACACTAACGCTAGCCCGATAGCCGAGACTAGTCACTTTCGAGAAGGACTAGTAAAAACTCACAATTGACAAGCCCAACGGGCTAGTTGTTTTTATTATTTAAATGTCAATTTTAAATGATCTTATATGATCATGATGTCGAAAATTGTCAAATTGTTTCAATTTTTCGCTATTCAAACTCTTCAATATCGAGTAATGTAGGGTACGAATAGACCAAGACAAGCACTAGCCAATGTGTAGATGTGTCAGATTACTGAACACTGATTGGTCTTTTTTTTTTGATGGCGCAAAAATGCTGAAAAATAACAGGTCTCCACATTGTTTTTGTAGAGACGCTAGCATTTCTATCACTATATTAATTTCTAAGCATTTTATTGACATGGTGAGTGTGACCTTCACATTGTAAACAAAAATGTGGTGATATTTAAATACGGAACTCAGTCTCCATCGAAACAAATGAAAAAGAGCAAAGGAAAAGCGTCATCAGCAAAAAACAGCATGATTCAAATGATGTGTTTTTTAGCCATCGTGTCACTTTCACAGTGCCTACAGAGCCTTTTTCCCAGTTGTTTGCCTTTAATTGGGAAAATAATTCCATAAACGGCGAATGTAATTTCCCAGGTCTGCATGACTTTAAAATAAATTTGGGTGGGGAAAGGGCCTTATACAGGTTGCTGCAAAGAAGGGTATAATGGCCGTGGACTATGCATGGATTGACTAAGACTTAGTCACAAAGCTGTTGTCTTGCAATATTTACCAGCAGTACAGTCATATAGGAAATGCAGCCTCAGCTATAGATGAGATGGTTATGAAGTTTCCCCTCAAACATGCCTTTGCCAGGGAGAGAACACACACTTGTCAGATGTCTGTCTATAGCTCCAAAGCCAAGGCCTTATCCATGGAGCTACCAAGGCATTATATTTTGGTATCTTTTTATTTTGCCGCAAAAGGAGGACTAGTTGGTTTAAAGAAGGGCTATTCAAAATAAGAAGGCACTAGCCCTGTAGGCTAGTAGTCATAACATGTCAGTGTCTAACCCTGCATATTGTCAACCTTCGGAAACATAATGTCAACCTCGGCTTCAACTCGGTTGACATTGTTTTCCTCAGGTTGACAATATACACATCACCCTTACTGGGATGCAATATTTATATAATGTTTAATCTTTTACTCTGCTTTCTATTAGGGTACCTCTTCCTGGAAATTTGACACCAAACTATTTGGTTTTATATAAACAAGAGCATCAAGAATTGCAGGGCAATCCATAGTCCCCCACCGGCCCAGACAAATATTTTCCTGACATTTTCTATAATGAAGGTCAAAGATCAAGGTCAAGGTCACAATGACCTTATTTTGGTACATGACACACTGCTATCTCAAGATGTATTGACATACCAAGTTTGGTATTTCAAGAGTTATAGTATTGCAAAAACGGTCCGGACAAGAATTTTCTATGACAGGTCACAGTGACCTTATTTTAGTACGCGACAAACCACTATCTCAAGATGTATCCACATACCAAGTTTGGTATCTCAAAGTCTTATAGTATTAAAAATATGGCCCGGACAGCATTTCGGAGGACGGACGGACGGACAAGGTGCAAACCTATAGTCCCCCACAGGACCGGTGGGGGACTAATTATCTAAGTGGCATGTGTTCTTTGTATAAATAGACGAAAACTGAGAAATCATTTTGTTTACATGCCCAGTTTCCGTCATGTTTGTTATCGTATCGAGTGATAGATCGGATCAACTAGGTCAGTAACATTTTATGAATTAAAAACATATTTGCAAGTCTATTGAACAATTTCATTGAAAAAATTGTATGTTTGCATTGTTCCACCATACACCACGATCGTTATAACAATGCACCTGGTAACGTCAATTTAATATTTTTCACACTGTCAATTTACACTATAACAATGGGTAACTCTTTATAAATCAAACAGTTGCCTCTCTTTGGTTAAAATATATTGTCACGGCATATTTTAACTGCGTCCGCTGTGTGATAAAAATATGACCTTATAACAATTTAATTTTTTTTGATAATTTATTACCGGGTATGCAGCAGTATGCGCGTGCATCCCCAACGCCATATAAGGAAGTAAGCATACTTTTCGGAGAAAGCCCTTTCATTTTTGTAACGCTTACATATATTTACATTTTGGTTGTTTCTTCTGTTTACAATCTTCAGTGCTAAACAACTGTCAACTAGAATTATCACTGAAAGTGATTAATACCCCCACAATACCGCCTTGTCACATATTTATTTCCAATAAATGTACATGGAAATGGGGTCGGGCCACAAGTTATTACAACATCAGAAATCCGGCCCTCCCGCTACAAAATATTCATACAATTTAGACAATGGCAAACAAATTATTTAAACTACAAAATATGAAATAAACAGGGAAAAAAAATAATTAGAGAGAGAGAGAGAGAGAGTGGGGAGAGGAGAGGAGAAGAGAGTTTTCAATATTGTTAGTGATCAGGGAAGAAGACTAACAAAAATGTGCATGTTACAGCGTTCACGTCAAAAATGTATAAGTGTAATAAAAAGAGACATGGTCATGAAGAGGATGCATTATAAATTGTTTAAATTTAATACAAACCCAAATACAGGTTCCTCAGAGTTGACTGTAGCATTTTTTTGGCAAATTCTAAGTTGAAAAGGGGCCATAACTCCATCAAAAATTGGTGATTTGTAACCAAAGTCGAACTTGACCTGTATTTGATGGTCTTAAACCCGTGTATCAAAAATTATTTAAATCCGTCGACCTTTTCATGAGTTATCGTCCGGACACCGTTTTGGGGCAAATTCTAAGTTGAAAAGTGACCATAACTGCGTCAAAAATTGGTGGTTTGTAACCAGAGTCGAACTTGACCTGTATTCTATGGTCTTAAACCTGTGTACCGAAATATTTAAATCCGTCTACCCTTTCATGGGTTATTGGCCGGACACCGTTTTTTGGGCAAATTCTAAGTTGAAAAGGGGCCATAACTCCGTCAAAAATTGGTGGTTTGTAACCAAAGTCAAACTTGACTTGTATTTTATGGTGTTATACCCGTGTACCAAATATTATTTAAATCCATCAACCCTTTCATGAGTTATCGTCCGGAAACCAACAGACTGACCGATGGACCGACAAGCTCACTCCTATATACCCCCCAAACTTCGTACTTCGTTTGTGGGGGTATAATAAATAGCATTGTGTAAGTAATTTGCAGTGTAAAAACAGTTTTTAAATGAGAATGACTAAAACTGGGCTTGGATGGAAACTGGCCCCTAACCAGTAGTGCATACTGTTTGTATAAAAGTGTCCTAAACGCAAAACTTAAATGTTGACACTGCCATCACCGCTGCCTGTTGGAAAAACAACACCTATATTTCTTCAAAAAAACAACAAGTGAGATAATTCAGTTTTATTGACTTATTTAATATGTACATGTAAGTTATAGCTATTTTAGAAATGTTTGTCCTCCCATGTTTACAAGCCAAACACAACAATGGACAGTTTTGCTGATGTTCAATTATTTCATTTATATAAAAAAAATGTATGTACAGCTCAGTATGCGTGCTAGGATCTCCACCAGGACGTGAACCTGAATCTCTTTTCTCGAAAGAAAAGCATGCTTGCTTGCACCATAGAGATGTGTCCCTAACCGCACAAACCAAGTATACAACAAGAGGCCCAAGAGGGCCTATATCGCTCTACTTGCTATATGGAGTCTTTGCTGGGGAACACGACAACATGTGCAACTTGGTTTGGTACTGATCATTCCTGCCTAGTTTCACAGAAATCCAGGAACAAGAGGTCAATGACCTTGAAGCTCTACTGATAGGTTTTGATAGCTAGATCAGCATTCCTGTGAAGTTTCATGAAAATCTGTCAAGTAGTTTCAGAGGAGTAGTCGCTACAACTTTTTACTATACAACTCTTGTAAAGTGTACAAAGATGACTGAGCCGGCAGCCATGTTTAACATCGAATCAAAATAATTTTCGACAAGGATCAACATCATGTCATACTGAACATTTTAGGGAAAGACGCATATCAATATCACTTACAGTTTTCAAGAAGTACTCGCTACAAACTTGTTTTTTGAAAATCTATTTTTAGCTGTGGTGGCCATCTTGAATTTCCAACCAACCTGAAATGTTGCTAGGATCATTTAGACATCAAGAGCAACATTCCTGTGAAGTTTCATGGAAATCCGTCGAGAAGTTTCAGAGGAGTAGTCGCTACAAGTTTTTACTAAATAACTCTTATGTAAACAAAGATGGCCGCTGGCAGCCATGTCCTGTTAACGTCGAATCAAAACGATTTTCGACAAGGACCAACATCATGTCATGCTGATCATTTAAGAAAAAGTCCCATATCAATATCACTTAAGAGTTTTCAGGAAGTAGTCGTTACAAACTTGTTTTTTAAAAATCTATTTTTAGATTTGGTGGCCATCTTGGATTTCACATCAACATGAATTTTTGCTAGGATCAACTAGATTTCATGGGCAACATTTCTGTAAAGTTTCATGAAAATCCATTCAGTAGTTTCAGGAGTAGTCGCTACAAAAAAAGTTACGGACAGACAGATGGACGCCGCACCACGGCATAAGCTCTGCTGATCTCTAAAAATCAAAACGAGATTGTTAGGTCGGTAAACTTTCGGTTCGCTTTTGCTTCGCGGACGCAGCGATATTAAAGTAAATTGATTGATTATGAATAAACCAGGGATCACTCTCAGGGTTTGACATTAAAAAAAAATTGACTTGTCCCCAGCCAAACTGACTTGTCCCCGCACTTCATGTAAAAGTGATAAAACAAGAAATCCGTGGATTTACATGTCTCGCCTAACGGGGGCTGGACTTAAAAATAAAAAGGTCAATGATGCTTAAATGAAAGTTGGTAAACATTTTAGTAATTAAAAACGGAGATGACATTTAAGTGCATTTGTTTAAAAACAAAATGCCATTCTATTAAAAACAAGAGTGCCCAAGAGGGCCTGTGGATGCTCTACTGGCTAAAACGGCTCTTATATCAAGGGTTGTCGACATAAAATTCCCATCAGTAGTTTTTTTTAAACATTGCAAAAACAACAGGGATAGGATGGCCTTAGATCGCTCACCTAGTAATCATGGGCATTATGTCTGCTGTGTCTAGTCTGGCATGGGCATTGTTTAATTTGTCCCACTTTCTTCTTTGAATGAAATTTCATAAAAATGGGTGTTGGGAGGGTTTATATTAACATTCTAAACAAATATGGTAAAGATCAGATAAAAAATGAAGTAACTACAGATTTAACAAAGGAAAATACGAAAATACAATATACAGCATTTTTCAACAAATCAAGGGCCATAACCTGTCGTTACTAACTAGATCTAGCTGGTTTTCGAACTTGTCCAAAATTTCATTAATATACCATGCTTTGCACAACTAGACATCATACTGAGGCTTCCTGCCAAATTTTGTAGAAATCCATCAAGCCGTTTAGGAGGAGTAGCGCCGACAAGAAATTTAAAGTAAAAATGTCAAAGTGCCATAACTCCGTCATAAATCAGCAAACTGAAACAAAAGCATGAAATGCGCAACTAGACATCTTAACGATGCTTCCTGCCAAGTTTCGTCGAAATCCAACAAGGCGTTTAGGAGGAGTAGCGCTGACGAAATTAAAAAAGAAATGTCAATGGGCTGTAACTCCATCAAAAATCAATGAACCGGAAAAAAGGCACAGCAATGCTTCCTGCTAACACGGCGTTAACACCAAATTTTTTTTAATGAAATAAGAAAATTCAAAAAATAATAATAATCAAGAAATTTAAAAAAAAAATGTTAAGGGGCTGTAACTCCATCAAAAATCAAAGAACCAGAAAAAAAATGCAATAGGCACAGCAATGCTTCCTGCTAACATGGCGTTAACACCAAAAAAAAAAATCAAAAAAAATAATGAAAGAAGAAAATTAAAAAATAATAATTTAAAATTAAAAAATTCAAACAAAATAATTAAAACAAAAAAAATTAAAACAAAAATTACTAATAATAAAAAATAAGGCAAAACATCTGGTAAAGTTTGGTAAAGATCAGATGAAAAGTGAAAGCCCTCCGCTGTTATTGGTCCGATCTGGCTGGTTTTCGAACTTGTGCGAGCTTTTATTGATATTAACAATCTGGTAAAGTTTGGTAAATATCGGATGAAAAATGAAGGCCTTTGGCCAGTAGAGCTAAAAATCATCAGCTCCAAAAAGTATGTCAAGGTCATGCATAAAATCCATGCATCCAAAAAAAAGATGCACTAACCAAGACACAACTACGTCAAAATAGAATATGTTTTCGTCAAAATAGAATATGTTTTCTTCCAAAGATTAAGCAATAAATTAGGTTTAAAACATCTAGTGCATAATTCTAGTTCATGAGAAAGTGATGTAAATGTAACAATTAAAGTTATCTGCCCTTTGCTTGGATGGTGAAGGTCACATCCACATTTGCTTTGTCACGTTTCAATATAACACTCAAGATACAACTATAAGCAAAGTTTTAAAGGTCTGGTGCATACAGTTTGTGAAAAAGTGACCTGAACGCAAAAGTTGAACCTAAAAATTATTAAGTTATCTGCCCTTTGCTTTGAGGGTCAAGGTCACTTCCACATTTGCTTGGTCACGTTGCGATGTACCACCCATGATACAACTATAAGCAAAGTTTGAAAGGTCTAGTGCATACGTTTGTGAGAAAATGACCTAAACGCAAAACTTGAATGTTGCCGCCACCGCCGGAAAAGCAACACCTATGTCTCTTTTTTCTTCGAAAAGGCGAGACAAAAACCAAGATAATTATCATTTTTCTGGGGGGTTTTCAACTTTCAGATATCGCCACATTTTTTTGTTTATTTTCTAGACTCGATCAACCAGCCGCATGTCCACCTTCATGGCCCACCTTTTCTGAGCAGATTGCGTACGTCTGGGTGACAAAGACTATTTATTTTTCAAGGTCATTGCCAGTGTCTGTAATATTTATAATGAGAAAATATGGTTTAAAACACGCCACCTACCATCTACGCACATGTCCGACATGAGATCGGCAGTTACCGTAAAACTGATTGGTTAAATAAAACTCGTAACTCAGCGATCCGAACAATCTCATTAAAATCAGATCCAAAATATTCGCTCCACTACTATCCGCTATTTAGATCTGACCATATTGCATACCGGGTCACCTCAGATTGACCTTTCATCTAATCGATATTCATGAGAAGATCAACTAAATTCAACCAATGAAATCGCGTGTTTCATTTATAATTCACATGAAATTAAAACTTATTCTATTCGAGTGAACTGAACAATAAAGATAAAAGTCTTCGTGTGTTATTGCTGTGACATTCAAAGAAATGCACTGAATGGTATGTACGAAGAAAATCGTGTATTTCAGGGGTCGAATTTCACTCTTACTGACTCGCAAAATGAGTTGATTTTTCAGATTGCTACTGCAAATTTAGAGCACTTGCCTTTTTCTGCGAGGAGAAATAAATAGCACACACTTGATTAACACCCACGACAGACTGACAGAACCAACAAATGGTCCGACGACATAATATGTAGTCAAACCTCTCTCCAATTCCACATGATTATTTACGTAACTTCATTGTCAAACGAAAAATGTAGTTGCCGCCGAGGTTAATGAAGACGACGTCCGGCTGGTAGTCTAGAAGTTCATTGAACTTGTCTTCGAATTTTCGCTGCGTCGACATGCCAGGAACACCAAAAAAACGACAGACTCCTGGTAATTCCATATTACCGTTGGTAAACGTTTCCAATCTGGAAATATAACTATCTCCAAATAATGCAAATCGTGTCATTTTGGTATAGGTATAAGAATCTATGAAATATCCTTTGACATATTAATACTTATATACCTTTAATTTATCAACTGCGCTTGGGTTATTATGATATTTCACTCACTGAGTGATTTATTTCAATAAGCAGTGTCATGATTTCTAATTGCTTTATTTGTAATAATGCTTTATAACCAAAATTAGTAGTATATCTCTTAACTAAATAAGCGCTGATTGCTTTATTTGTAATTGAATAACTAATATTACTATATCAATTATTTCTGTAATTAAAATGCATTATACTCCCATATGAGTGATTACTTTCACCGACTGTCCTATTTTGTGTAGTTGTTACGAATGTGTGAAAAAAATGTATACCGATCGAATCATAGGTACGCTTGAAATAACCATTTAAGGCAATAAATTAATAATTTTTATACTTAAAACAATATATAAAGTCACGTTTGGAGACTTTGGCGGTTGGGGATGCTTTTGGGGGTGTTATTGTGGGATTTGGGGGAATTTGGTGGGATTTGGGGGAATTTGGTGGGATTTGGGGTGTTCCGATGGACCGCATCTATACGTAATGAATCGATATCAACTTCCGGTAAGATAACTCGGGACTTTACACAGGCAATTATCATGGCAGAATCGCCTGCTGGCAAAATCACTTCGTTTTTGTTGAAATGTTTGTCAAGCCATTTATGTACATGTATGCAGCAAGTGTTTTGTTGATAAAATAAATAGAACTCTGATATGTGTCTTGTTAATAATCATTTTTAATATGAAATAGGTTGAACCTATAGGGCGAGCACAGTTCATGTTTGATTGTGCCGCTGCGTATGTATGCACCGGTATGTGCAAGTCTAGCTGCGAGAATCGTAGCTCTTATGGCGTGAACCTATATCATGGTAGGTACATACCACCATAAGAGCCATGATTCTCACATCTAGTGCAAGTCTACCTGTACGTGTGTTATGAATCGCGACATCCCACCCCAACAAATTTCAATTCGTGTGTGTGTGTATTTCTAAGGATTATAATCCGTCCGCCTACGACAGGCGTCGTACCCGACGATTATAGGCACAATTGAGTCTGGACTTTTATCTGTGTGTTTGTGTGTGATGTGATGATACATGTAGATTTAGGCATAAACCGTGCTAATAATTTCAAACAAAGAAAAATGAGCTTGCTGATTTATCTATGTGAAGATTCAAGTCTATAACGAAAGTGAAAGTAGGAAAAACTAAAGCATTTTTCTTTTTTCATCTGGTGTAGTCTATAACAAAAGTAACTAGAAAAACGTTTTGTTCGACCTAATGCATTTTTTTTATCTGCCTGGGGAGTGCCCTTTTGTAATTACTGCACTAGGAGCATCATGTACGTCTAATTCCATAGGGTCTACCAATATTTAATATTACCTTGTTGGCACCCGGTTCATCTAATTCCCTACCCCATGTTCTTCAGTGATCAATGTCTTATCCTCGGGGCATCTCCGTCGACAACCCCCTCCCACCAGT